>JAULCF010393321.1:0-11614 GCA_032361265.1 Devaleraea mollis | reverse complement strand
CGGACATCGCCGCCAGGAACTCCGACAGCGTGTACCGCCCGAAGGCGTGCATCGGCAGTACCACCTGCGCCTTCAGGCGCTTGAGCATCACGATAATATCGTCGATCCCCAGCGTGAACGTCCCGTCCACCGGCACCATAACCACATCCAACCGCCCCAGCAGGGCATACTGCTCCTCGGTCGGTTCATGGTGGATATGCCCCAGATGCCCGACGCACAGATCGCCGATCTCGAACAGGAAGATCGAATTCCCGAACGGCTCGATCCCCGCAAAACCACCCCGGATATCCGTCGGCACATTACGGATCAGCGTCTCCCCGATCCGCAGGAAGTGGCGGCGCGGTTTGCCTTTTTCGCCCCATCCTTCGAGCGCATGGTCGATCTCCGGGTCGGGAAAGGCCGTCCAATGCGTCTCATGCGCATGGTTCATCGTCACCACATCGGGCGCGCGGTCCAGCCGCCCAGCAAAGTCCCCCGACCAATCCGTCGCGATCTGCAGGCCCTCTTCGTTCTCCAGCAGATACGACGAATGCGCCACGAACCGGATCGCTACCTCTTCCTTGGCCAGCGTTTCCGCCGCCCGATGCAGAAGAGGTGGCGCAGCCCTTGCAAGTTGAAAGCAATCGCTGGCCCCGGCAGGGGCGGCCCCCGTCAACAGAAACGCAAACCCGAGACATCCGATGATCCGACGCATTCTGCATCCTCCCAAAACGATCCACGAGATAAGGGTAGGGGGATTGATGCGCAGGGCAAGAACGCATCGGCCCCGCCCCTGATATCCAGGGGCGGGGCCGGGTAGGCTCAGGCGAGGGGCGCGTCCCTTACCGGTCGATACCGACGACCGTATCGCTCAGGTCGTCGAAGACGTCCCACATGTCTTCGTCCAGCTTGATCTTGCCGCGAATATAGAAGCCCGAGTTGTAGAGGTTACGAATGCGGTCTTCTTCCAGATCGACGTGGTTGTAGCCGACACCGAGCTGAACGTTATCCGTCACGTAGACCTTGATCTCGCCACCGACACCGACCGTGTAGTTCTCGAATTCATGGTCGGTGAAGAGGGCGACATTGCCCGCCAGCGCGACCCGGTTCTCCGAGAATTCGTATTCCACCCCGACCTGCGCCATGTGCAGCGTGTTCGAGTCATCCACGAAGTCGGAGTTGAACTCGGTATGCTCGCCTGCATAGCGCCAGTTGGTGCGCAGGCGTTCACTTTCGGTCCAGGTGCCCCCCAGCGACCAGCGATGGGCTTGCTCCGTGATATCCGACTTGTCGATCTCGTATTCATACCAGCCGAGCAGACGAAGACGGTTATCGTCCTTCGGGCGGTATGCGAGGCCGAAGCGAAGGCGATCACGGGTCCGGTCCTGCTCACGCTTGTCGTCATAGGCAAAGCGGTTGCGGAACAGCGCCGTGAAGTCGGTATCGATCTTGTATCCGAACGCGAGGTTGGAATAGAGGCCAAATCCGTTCTCGTCACGATCCCACTGCGTATCGAAGCGTGTAATGATCCCCCGTGCTTCGTCGTTATAGTCCATGCCAACCGTCAGGGCGCTGCGGCGCTGGTCTTCATCAGCGATCGGTTCCACATGCTCGGCGGATAGCGAGACCGTCGTTACTTCGGTTGGCTGCCAGCTATAGCGCAACCCGTTCGCGATGCCGTTGCCGTTGGCGGCACCGCCACTGCGGTATTCGCTGAAGCCTTCCAAGTTCTCGTAGGCACGATATTCCACACCGACCTTGGTGGTGTAATTCGTGTCCCGGCCATCGCCGATCCCGAAGAAGCCGGATTCGGTGGTCGAGAGTTCGTGCAGGGCATAGTACCGGATATCGGGCCTCCACTGATAGTCTGCCCCGGCGGTCAGACGCCGGTTGCCCACATCAATGAAGTCCTGCTCGTACTCGGCGAAGAACCCGGCATTGGGCACCTGTGGCGGCGTGTAGCGCAGACCGACGATCCCGCTCAGAACATCGGTCGTCGTGTTCTCGTCATCGGTCCGCACGGCGCGCACACCGACACTGCCGTCCAGATATTCCGTGATCTGGCGCGTGACCAAGGCTTCCACGCCATACCGTTCGCGGTCGCCGTCCACTTCGCTCGTGTAGAGAGCGTCCGCAGTTGCCTGGGTCTTCGCGTCGATCTGCGTCGTTGCCCGCAGGCGTGCCTCGTCGCGACCTGCCGAGACATAGGAACCCGGAACATCGAACTCCTCATCCGTATGGGCCAGCTCCGCATGGACGTGGGTTTGCCCGGCGCGATAGTCATAGCTGGCGCGATACCCGTTGCCGGTGTCGCCTTCGTCGTTTGTCGAGCGCGTGGCTTCCAGTTCGAGTTCGCCATAGGCACCCAGACCGGCATCCACATAGGCCGAGCGGATCGTGCGCTTCTCGCCAAAGCCGCGATCGGCACTCGTGCGCAATTCCCGGTAACCGATCGAGATGTCTTCGGTCACGTCGTAGCGGGCTTCGCCCCCATAGACGTAGTATTTCTCGCCGCTCGAATCCTCGGTCTCATAGGTGACCCGGATCGAGATGGGGTTCAGGTTATCGTCCGACAGCGACACGGGGCTGTTGAAGATCAGCGCACCGCTGAAATAGTCGATGGAGTAGTCGGTCAGGCGACGCTGCCGCTCGATGCTCACGATGACCGACGGCTGGTCCCGGTCCCGCGTGATGATTTCCACGATTTCCGAGCCATCACGAAGACCGACCAGATCGACGTCATAGGGGCCGGAGACGCCACGCGAAGGAATTTCGACGATCCGCTGGTCCAGTTCGGTCTGGGCCACGAAGACGGTGACGGAGACCGGGCCGTTCTCGTAGCGGGCTTTGCCGCCCGTCAGCGACCGACGATAGGCACCGAGGCGAATGGCTTCGCTTTCCGGTTCCACGGCGATATCGCCATAGAGGATGTAGGACTGACCGCGTTCGACCTTCACGAACAGGCGCGTCGAGGACTGGGCGTCGAAGCCACGCTCCGAGTTGTCGCCATAGACCGGATAGAACTCGTCACGGGCAATATCGCGGAACAGGCGCTCGTTCGTGTCCTGATCGCTGTTGTAGCGCAGGGTCAGCAGCGAGTCGCCGAGGATGCGGCCCTTCAGATAGATTTGACCGCGCAGCCCTTCCGTCGTGTCCTCGAAGTAGGAGAGGTCGTCGGAGTCCATCAGCCCTTCGAGAGTGCGGCCCTTGTCGCCGAACTTCACGGCGCCTTCGATGATGCCGACGAACGTACGCTCGCCCAGATCCGGCGTGATCGCCATTTCCACTTCACCGCTGCCGAATTCCGATGCGGCATAGAGGGTTTCGCGACCGACCAGTGCGGGCGGAATGAAGTCGAAAGTCGCCTCACCATTATCCACGAAGCTCTGGAGACCCGGTTCCTGGGGCCGGATATCACGAACATCCCATGCGCCGCGCTGGGCATCCAGCGTCACCGTTGCCGGGGCGCGGACGAGGCGTCCAGCGTCATCGACGACACGGATGACGACAGGAACGCGAACATTCGAGTCTGCCGTGGCGTTTGGTGGTGCGATGACCTGCAAGCCTGCCGGGGCACCGGGGGCATAGACGGTCCGCTCATGGCGACCGCGTTCGTTGCCGAAGGGGTCCGTCACGGCGGTCGTGATCGTATTGCGGCCTGCCTGAAGCGGAACGGCGATATACTCGAAAAGCTGGATGCCGCGCGACCGGTCGGTCAGTTTCGCGCCGATCTTGGTGCCGGGACCCTTCTGGCCGTTGATCGAGAGGGTGACGTCGGTTTCGGCAGGGGATTTGATGAGGATGTCGAGGTTGCCATATTCCGCAACGAACTCGTCATCGAGACCGACGAAGCCGAAATCCGGAGACAGCGTCGGCAGCAGCAGGGACAGACGCCGCTTGCGTTCCGCTTCGGTCTCGCCGCGACGGCGCTTCTGCTCGGTCGGGGATACACCGGCCTGCACGTCTGCCGGGATGCGCTGGTCGATATCGGTCGTCGTGTCGAGCGCGTTTTCGGTGCGCGAGGTCAGGGAACTCGTCCCACCTTCGAAGGTCAGCGGCAGGTCGTCCCGCAACAGCGATTCGCTGAAGGCAAGGCGGTTGAAGTCGTCGCGCCGTGCCATGACCGCCCGTTCCGTCGCTTCGCTATACAGGATCGGGAAGTCCTCGCCGCGCAATTCGCCACGTTTGACGTCCACGAAGCGCGAACCGGGTTTCCCGGCATCGTCGATTTCCGACAGGGCAACCTCGGCCCCGACCGGCAGAGTGGATTTCTGGAGCGCGAGAACCTGCGTGATCGGGCGCAGACCGAACAGCGAGTAGCGGCCTTCCTCGTCCGTCACGACCGTCAGGCCGTTCGAGGTCACGAGTTTGACGCCCGGAATGCCCGGCTCGTTGTCGTCATCGTCCTGCACACCATCGCCATTGATGTCGAGGAAGACCCGGCCAATCACGACCGCTTCATCGGCAAACACGCTACCCCGGTCATCGACCCGGACGATGGATCGCGCGGGCTGCGACGAAAGGCTCCGTCCTGTTCTGGCCTGAATGCCGCTCAGAACGGCGGTGTTGGTCCGGCGGCCCTGTCCTGCGGTGGGCGCGACACGAACGGTGTATTCCAGATCGATGGTCGTATCGGGACGAACCGTACCGAGCGCGAAGGACAGGTTCTGTCCGGGGCTGCCCTCGGGATCGGTCGCCATACGCACGCCATCGATATTGGCGGAGCCGGGGATGTAGATGAAGCCCGCAGGAAGACGGTCCTCAATGCGGGCTTCCGTCAGCCCCTGACCCGTCAGGTTGCTCGCGTTGATGGTATAGACGACGTATTCGCCCCGGCGCACTTCGTCCCGGTTTGCGCTTTTGTCCAGCGTCAGCGGCAGGACGTCTGCGGGATCGACGGGCACGTCGATATTACCCAGCGGACCACCATCGAAGGTGAAGGTCGTACCGTAGGACGCGCTCTGGCTCACATTGCGCTCGAACCCGTTGAAGAGGGAATAGGTGGACGGGAACGTGTAGATCACGGGCGGCGTCACGCGCAGCAGATAGGTGCCCTGCGGGACGGCGCCGAAGCTGTAGAAACCGTTCTGATCGGTCGTGATCGTCTGAAGTGCCGGGCCGGTAGAGCCGACGAGGAACAATTCGACGGTTGCCCCGGCGACGGGCGCATTGGTGATCGCATCGAAGACATATCCGCCCGGCTCAATGACGATCTCGTCACCGAACGTGCTGCCGCGACAGGTCGCGGTCGCCGATGCCGCATCGTCGGCCTTCGGTTCCAGGACGGTGTTGTCCGGGAAGGCGACCGAGCTTTCGCGCACGGCCAGTCCGGCAGTGCGGAAGATACCCGTGTTTGGTCCGGTCTCCCGTGCAAGGACGACCTCGCTGTCATTCGAGAGAGTCGTGCGGATGGTCACGAAGACCTCGTCGATCTCGCGGCTGGTGTTGCAAGACCCGGCGATCAACTGGATCGCGACCTCTTCGTTGAAGTTCGTGGTTTCGATGGGGTCGCTGAAACTGGGATCGAAGAAGCTGAGGGTGCCGTCCACGGGAACGACCGGCGTTTCGACCTCGTTGGATGTCGAGGAAACGATGGTGACACCGTCGTTCAGATAGCCGACTGCCGTATTGACGATGGGTGCATCGCCGACGTTGTCGTTGACCTGAACGCGGAAGGTCAGGTCGGTCGAGCGTCCGACGACATAGGTTTGGGTCGATGAGAACGCGACGGCATTGACGCGGGTTCTGTCGGTCGGCAATGCGGTGACGTAGGTATGCTCGGCGGCCCCCGTGAGATGGTAGACCGGCGTGAAGCTTCCGAGGCCTCCCACTTCGATGAAGGTCGTGTTCAGCGGAATTTCATCACGGACGAGGACCACACTCTGCGCGACACCATCAATGATGATCTGCTGACCCTCGATCGTGCTGTACGGGGCGACGTCCATGTTGCTGTTGTTGCGCAAACGCAGCGTGTAGTTGATGCTGTTGTCGCCCTGAATATAGGTGGCGATCTTTTCGAGACGCAGGCTCTGCTCGTCGATCAGCGTCACGCTATCGACCTCTTCGACAATCGGTGCGGTATCGATTGGCGAGCCTGTGTCGGTGTCGAAGACCGGCAGGGCACTGACGCGCAGGGTAGAGATGGCGCGATCATCCTGCGCGACGCCATTAGGGACGAGGAACACATAGAGCAACGCGACGGTATCGCCCTGATCGACATCCACACGCATGGAAGGCGTCACGGCGTAATCGCCGGAATCGACGACACCATTGCTGTTGGTGTCCACGTACAAGGTGCCTGCAACGTCGAAGTCATCGTCGCCGACGCCCTCGGAAATGCTTGCATCGACGCTCAGGGCCAAGTTGCCGGTATTGCGGACGCGGAAGGCGAATGTTCCCTCGGTCCCGCGCGTCAGGCGAAGCGTTTCGCCGCCCGTAACCTCGAATGCCGGAACTGGAAGGACGGTGGCGGAGACGCGGTTCGATCGAACGGTCTCGACGACACCAAATTGAGTGCTGAGGTAGGTCGCGGTGGCTTGGTTGGAAATCACGGTTCCAGCGGCGGGCTGGGCAGCATATGCGGCGATGCCGCTTGCCACGAAGGCGAGTGATGCTGCGAAATTCCGAAGTACCTTGGAAACGAACGTCATCCTCGCAACCTCCTGGCCGGGTGCCCTGATGCGGGCGTGGATAAATTTTTCGGGAAGAGGTGGTGTGGAGAGCGGGCAAGCTGCCCGCTCTCCGGTCGTGGTTACTCGTCGATCTTGACCGTGAAGGTCATGATGCCCTGACCACCGGGAACGAGCGTCCCGAAGGTGCCGGTGAGTGTGCCGGTAGCGTTGTTCGCGAAGCCGCTGAGCGATCCGGTCGAAACCGTGGCTGCACAGTTGGTGCCGCCGCAGTTGGTCATGGTCGTCCAGGTTGGCGTGGCGTCGGTCACGACCACGTTATCCGCATCTGCCGTCCCGCTGTTGAGGGCGGTGATCTGGTACGTGATGCACTGGCCGGGGATCGCATTGACCGTACCGGGGGTGAAGGTGCTGCCAGCTTCAGCCGCACCTGTCGTGCAGTTCGTCAGACGCTGCTGCTTGTCCAGCGAGACGTCACCGGAAACGATCGTGACGGTATCGGTCACGCTGTTGTTGCTGGCGTCGCTATCCGTCACGGGGCTGCTCACTGGCGCACCGACAGCGGGTGTCGTGGTCGCCGTCAGCGCAGTGCCGACCTCGATGGTCTGGCTTTCCACCAGGCCAACGGTGGCCGTGGAGGGAACCTGAACACGCAGGATGACGCTAGCCGAACCGAGTGCCGGGATACCGGTGACGCCGCCGATGACGATGTCATCGATGTTGTCGATTACGATATCGCCAGCATCCGCCACGCCATCGCCGTTGACGTCATGGAACAGCGTACCCGAGAAGGTGCTGAAGCCTCCAGCGGTCGGCAGGGTCAGTGTACCGGCGGTGATCGCCGAGTTGCCGTCGTTGAAGATCGTGTGCGGGATGTCGAGGATACCCGACGGTGCCGCCTGACGATTCTGGTCGGACGTGATGCGCAGATCGACAACATTGTTGACCGTAATGGCGTTCAGGATGGTGTCGCCCTGACCGGTCGAAGCGGAGGTGACGCTCGTGACGAAGTCTGTCGTGACAGGCTCTGCACCGGCAGGAGGCGTGATCGTCGCGACGACATCGACACTCTGACCAGCAGGGATGTTGCCGGTGTTCGTGATCGGCGTACCGTTGAGCGTGAACTGCACGGTATAGCCTGCTGGCAGACCCGTGATTGCCAGATCGTAGTTATCCGACGTCGCACCATTGTTGGCGATGTCGAATGGGAACGAGACAGCAGTGCCGGGATCGGTCACCTGGGTGTCGAAGGGAGCACCGGCATTCGACTGGTCTGCGGGCGTCGTGCCGAAACCGTCGTTATCCGCCGAGTTGTTCGGCGTGCCGTTCTCGTTGCTCAAATCGACCTGAGCAGCGTCGATCGTGCCCGCGAAGCGCGTGATCGCCGTGTTCGGCGTACCGCCATCGCTGGCAACGGCTGAGACGACGGCGTTGAAGCCGTTGACAGGAACCGTGGTCGTGGCGGTGGGCAGCGTTGCGAGCAGGGTAACGGTCGAGGTGCCACCTACGGGGACGGGTCCAATCGGGCCTGCAACCGGGGTGATGCCATCGGGTCCGACGAGCTGGAACGACGTTCCGACGGGGAACCCGTCCGTAACCGCATTCGTGAAGCTGACTTCGATGTTCTGCGGCGAGTTGGAGTTGTTCGTCAGAACGACTTCCATCGGGATCGTTGCGCCCTGGCTCACGACATCCGTGACTTCGACAATGTCGTTCTGGGTGCCGTCATCGTCCGAAGCGGATGACGTGGTGCCGAGGTTGGCGGCGGTGTCGGGATCGACGACGTAGGTGTCCGCGTTATAGTCCGCTGCGGTGATGCGATAGAGATCATCGACCGTGACTGCCGCCGTGTTCGAGTTCGGTCCAGCAACTGGCGTTGCGCCAACCGTCTGCGTCGCGACGTTGGGGATATCGCCTGCTGGAACGGGGTTGACCGTATCGATGACCGCGTCGAAGGTCACGAAGCCGGTACGTCCCTGAGGAACCGTATCGATCTGGAAGGTGACGGTCTTCGTGCCAACATCGTAGCTGAACTCGATGCCGTGTCCGGAACCGTTGGTCTGCTCATAGGTCGCAAGCGCTGGGTTCGTTGCATCGCCCGCATCGGTAAGGGCGTCGGCATCATCGGACCATCTGCCCGATCCGGCAACGAAGACGAGGCGTGGATCGAGAATGTCGCTGACGATGAGCTTGTCGGCATCCGTGAGACCCGTGCTCGAATAGGTGAGCGTGACGGTCACGACGTCGCCCGGTCCGGTAAGGCCGTCGGCAGGCTGACCGCCCACTGCGGTATCCGTAACGGTCATCTCTTTCAGGATGTCGGTGATCGGCGCGCTGGACACCGTGATGATGTCGTCGTTGGTCTGGATGATGTTCGAGTCGAACGCGCTGGTCGCCGTCACCGTGACGGTATCGTTCTGACCTGCGGTCGCGCCACTTGGCACCACGGCCTCGATGACGACGCCGAAGGTCTCGCCAGCGTTGAGGATCGGGGTCGTGTTGATCGGGGTGGCGTTGTCTGCAACGCCATCGCCATCCGCATCAGCGAAGATCTTGATGAGCGCGGGGTCGAGCGTGAACGTGCCGCCCGTGGGGGAAAGCGCGGTGATCCCGTAGCTGTCTGGCCCGTTACCATTGTTGGTGATGGTATGCGGAATGAAGACCTTACCGCCCGGCGCACCCGTCTTGTTGGTCGGGGTGGCGAGGGTCAGGGCAGCGATCTGCTGCACGATGGTCTCGACCTTGTTCGAGGTGACGCGAACGGTGTCACCCGAAGCATTGGTGTAGGTTGCGGTTGCTTGGTTACCAATCCGCTCGCCTGCGGGCGGTGCAGCGGCGAAAGCGGCTGCGCCTGCAAATGATGCGGCGGTGACAAGAAGGCCAAAACGTTTGGACCGGCGAATGACTGTCATCGGGTAGCTCCTCTGGGTACGTGAAGGCGGTCAAGCGTCCTGTCGGGTGCCCTAGAGAGCACCCGTGCACGGGATCGTCTTCACCGATTGGAGGTGGAAAGTGAGGTGCGGTTTACTTGACGCGAACGCGATACGTATTCGTGACCTGCTCCTGGGTCTGGAGCGGATCGGAGAGTGTCCACCGAATTGCGGTGAAGTGCTCGGGGCTGGCATCCTCGATCATGCGGGAGCCATCGGCGAGGACGACGATCCGCTGAGCGGGAAGGGTAGACCATTCCTCACCCGGAAGATCGGGGTCGAGTTCACCGCGCACTTCGAGCACTGCGGGCGAAGACGTTGCAAGCGTCGCGGGATCGACCACGGCTTGCTGAGGAACCGGCCCGACGATCGCCACGCCACCAACGGAATTACCGAAGGTGTTGCGATGGCTGATGCGGTACTCGATGATCTGGCCGGGTTCGACGGTCACGGCACTGGCGTATTGCTCAGTACCATCCGCCGCTACCGTAACGACATGGGCACTCATTTCGCTCTGCAACTCGGCAAGAGCAAGGGTTGGGATCACGACGGCAAGCGCGGCAATGACACTCGCGGTGGATTTTATTGTAAAATACATCGTCTCTCTCCGTAGGCGTTTGGGACGCCGCGTTCTGCGGTTCGCCTCGAGAGGGGACATTCTCGTAAAAGAATTACCAGATAGTTGTTTCGGCTGCAGATATTACTCGAAACTAAAGTCAATGAATTGAATTATCGCTCAATCCCTCTATTTCCGTGGAAAATAGAAGTAATTGTAATTTTACAGTTACATTGTATAAATTTTTTACAAACTATGCTTAACGAAAAGATAAAATGGTTAAATTTGTAATACCGAATGTTTTGGCGGTGAGTGAGGTTGGTCGATGTCTAGTGAAAGGGGCCTGTTCTTCGGGTCGTCTGCGCTCTCGGTTCGAACTTTGAAATCGCCACAGTCCATGTGCCCCTTCACCGGCACGACTTCGGTGCGTTATGTTCCTTGAACAAAGCCCTCGATATGCCTCGCAAGACGTTTCGGTTGTTCGACGCACGGAATATGACCGCAATCTTCTAACTCGACATAGCGGGCGCGGGGCAGGCGCGATGCGAAGTCTTGCATCAGGGCTGGCGGCGTCGATCCGTCTTCCGCGCCGCAGATGCAAAGCGCCTCGACATCCATCGACGCGCAATCTTCGCTGTAGTCGGCATCCCGGATCGCGCGACCTAAATCGCAATACCCTTCGCTTGGCGTACGAACCAGCATCGTCCGCCAGATCGGAAAACTCGTCGCGCCGATTCGAAAGCTGGATGTGAACCACCGTTCCAGCGTCGGTTCTGCCACGGCTTCCATGCCGTCTCGCTCTATCAACGCGATTCGTTCGTTCCAGATCGCGTCGGTTCCGATCTTGTGAGCTGTATCGCAAAAGACCACCCGTGCAACGCGATCCGGCGATGCCTTGCAGATGGCTTGTGCGATCAATCCACCAACGCTGAGACCGATAATCGTCGCGCGCTCGATCCCCACATGATCCATCAGCGCAAGCAGGTCATCTGCGTGATCCGCGATGGAGCGCACGCCCGCCAGATCACTCAGCCCATGCCCCGCCGTATCATAGCGCAAGACGCGGAACTGGGGCGACAGATGCTCCAGCATCGGCTCCCAGATACGCAAATCCGTGCCGAGCGAGTTGGAGAAGACGAGCGCCTCGCCGTCACGGGGTCCGGTATCGCTGTAATGCAGCGCGCGGGTTCCGAGTCTCAGGACATTCATGGTGGCAGCCTCCCTTTTGAACGAGGCTACCTCACCGAATGCGAGCGTGGAAGAGGCCGAGCAAAGCTGGATTGGGATGGACAATCCGCGCGAGGGATACACCGGAAAGGCGATCCGCCATCGGCCCCGGCACATCGAATGCCGCGAGGAAAGCGCCCTCATCGACCACCGTATCCCACGCCTCCAATACCCCGCCGCAGAACCGCACCCCGCCCCAACTCCCCGTCGCGAGCACCAGATCGCGCGTCACCCGCCCCAGCAGGGCTGAGAACGCTTCACGCGCGGCGGCGCTATCGGTGCGCAGCCGCGCA
>JAULCF010392210.1:0-11619 GCA_032361265.1 Devaleraea mollis | reverse complement strand
GGGACACTTAGTTCGGCTGGTTATCGGGCCAGCAAAATAAAACTCTCATAACCGTTACCGTCCGAATACCGCCCGAATACCGCCCGAACGGAAGCCTGGTCTCGTCCCACTTCCCTTCGTGGTACTTCAGTGTCCTCATACTCTGCCCAATGCGCTCGATCCAATCATACCACCAAGCCCCCAGCTCGATGCGCACGGGCTCGACTCCGCGCGGCGCCTTCAACAGCGCCATGTCAACCCTGATCATTACCCTAGATATGAATTCAGGAATCGTGTTGACCTTCCCCTGGATGTGATACAGAATAACGCTGAAACCGTGCTCTTCCTCCACCTCCGCCTGGAACCCGACGCACATCTCCATTATCGGCCTGGTAGAGAGGTCCCGCCTAGCGACATAGCATGCCGCCTCGTTATCTGATCTGACGATCATCCATGATCCGGGCTGGCGCCCTTCCTGCAGCCCGCTGAGCTTCGGCTTCACGACCTCCAGAGCGACCTTGACCGCATACACAACGGCCACCATCTCGCACGGCAAGTTTTAGAGAAAGCCCTCTGACCAGTCCTCGACCCAGTCCTCCGGCCACACGCCACAAGCATTATAGTCCCCGATTACCATTCCTCATCCGCCCACCTCGCCATCCTGCGGCATTAAAGCGTCTGCGGCGCACTCGGCAGCCCCAAAGTGGAATTCTTGTTCCGTCCGCACCAGCGGCTTAACCTCATTTCGTGCGTACTTCCAAATCATCCCCTTTAGCGCCACGAAAACGTTCATGTCGCCACTGAATATCCTGAATTGGTCTGGCACATCCTTTAGGGGTTTTAACAACATTTTGTCGCCGTTGCGGAGCGTGTATAAATGGTGCACGAACTGGGCGACGTGTCCTAGAAGAGCGATGATCAGCAGTAGGTACTTCTTCGGCATTCTATGATTTCCGCCCCCGAGCGCGATAAAAGCATCTGCTCCGCTCCTAAAGTTTGCCCATGTTTTCAGCCGAGGCCTGCAGTGCCGCTGACTGCCCCCGAGCACGTAACCAACGCCGATCGACTCGTACGACGGAGCGCTCGATATGATGGCCGCGCCCTTCTCAGCCGATTCCAAGCGCAGGTCCATATCGATGGAGTCCATGAAAAGTGGCTCCAGCGGCTTCGCCAACAGCTCACAGACGATAAATAGCGTCAGGTCGTCCTGATAATCCGGCAGACAAAAGTAACGCCTCTGCGCCATCAAGGGGCCATAAATCTGCCATTTTGCCTCGTCCAAATTTGTAAAGAGCATTCGCAATTTCACCGGTAGATTCGAAGCAAGCCCGCCATCTCGGCGTCGCCTCTGATTTGCAGGTAGCTGACCGTGACTGCCGTCACCCGGGAGCCCGTACCTACGGACATTCTTCTCTTCCCCTCTCTATGGCAAAACTCTGGACATAATCAAAAACCATCTCCAGGGCGCTGCAGAAGAGACGAGCTGCGAAGTTCTGGCCCTCGGAGGAGGTCAATCCTTGCAACTTGCCCTTCAAGGAACAGGTGGCACTCCCTAGCTACAATACAATCACGACGTCAGAGTCTCGCGCTAGGCAGACCATTCTGTCTGGCGAACACGAGCTGCCGTCGTCCCCATGGTGCATTTGAATCCAAAAGTGGCTTGGCGCTGCCGTCTATGACAAGCCGTTTGATGGAAAGCACGTTATCTGTCGAAATTTCAACAAGAAGCTGTACCCATTCGGCATCCACTCACTTGGAAACTGCCTGTGTGGATATGAATGTAATGCGCGACACAACTGCGTCGCGACTAGCCTACGCGCGGAAAAAGAATTTTAAAGCGGCGTCCCCTCCCGCGCCGTGGAAACTGTCCTCCTCCCTGACGCAGATCACCGCCCAGGCGACATCTACGTTACGAGTGACGCCGGATGCAGGGACTCGAAATGGGCGTCCGCAGACTTTGACTTTACCGTGCATGGTGCCGTCCCAGACGGTGGAAACACGCCTGTGCTGTTAATCCGTAGCTGCCGACTGCCTGGATCCGCTTCGCACGACGCCGATAAATTCAAAGTCAGGGACTTCCTAAAGCGCGTGAAACAAGTTGCCCTCGTCCTCAAGACCGACAAGGGCATCGCCTGGAAGCCTGACTTCCAGTTCCGTCTCTTTGGTATGGACGTACGTTTGTAAAAGTGTTGAGGAAGGAAAATTCCATACTACCACAACGTGTTTGAAGCTCTAGTCCCTAAAGCTAAGATGTTTTTTTCATTTTTTTCCAAGATCTGGGCAAGCCGACTTAATCAATCTCAAAGCTCCCGCCGACGTCGGAAACTGCAGGATATCAACGTCGCACTCATCTCTGCCATCGCCAAGATGCTGATTTGCCGCAGGCCTCAGCTTTTCCTTAGCTTAGCCTTAGCTTAGATGCCCATGCCTCGGGGCTCCTACAATCGTAGAGCCTCGGCAGCAAAGTTAAGTTAAAAATTAATTTTCAAAAAAACCCAAAGAACGTTTACACAGTAAAGCCTCAAGATGTCAAAAAGTAAAAAAGGCAGCGTTGCACAATTACATTCGCCGTTACTTCTAAAAGTTACGTTATTGGCAAAGTAACGTTACAATTACGTTACATTACGTTACAGTTACCTTCTTAATTGAAAGCGGCAATTACTTTACGTTACCGTTACTTATCTTCTATTGTAATCACTGTCAGGCTTGATAAAATATAGCCTTTTTGAGGTTTTTTCAATCACCGCACGATTATGTAATATAATATAATATAATATATAATATTTTATATATTTAATATCATTATATCATAATCTCACAATATATTGCTACACAAGTGGTAGTTTTTCTTCTTCTGACTAGACTGTAGCGTACAGTGCGGCAAGGCCAATTTCCCAAGATTGGACAGGAGTATTTCCGAGCTAAGAACAGACTCTTTCCCGCACCGAGCAATTCTCGACCAGCGCAATGAAAAGCGCCTACATGGCAGGTGCTGAAGACTCAGCCTACGAGTCCCCCGACGGATTTTCGGTGCGGCGAAGCGGGAGTATAGCGGCACCGGTGGCGCTATCAGCGGAACTTAGAGCGCAGGCCGTTGGGACTTGTCTCCCGGCGGGGGTTGTGGCTGATGATAAAGATGGCGAGATTGAAGACGAGGACAAAGTTAATGGTGCAGGCATAGTGAGAGGAGAAGGAGATGTTGAGAGTTTGATAAGTCCGTGGTACTCAGAATGAATAGAGACTTTATGGATTGGGCAAGTAATCAGTTCGCGCACCTCAAATGGGCTGATTTTAATACCCCCCTGATTCCTCTGGCCGAAAACATGGAAGACGGCTAATGGCCAATCTTTCTTTGGTATTGCATTAATCTGATCTCAGAATACCCCTTTTCCATTTGTTACTTTTAAAGTTACAAGTTACCTTACTGCAATCAATATTCAAAATAATACTTTACGTTACGGATTACCTTCCTTTAATCACTAGTAATGTAAAGCTATGTTTACATTACAGACTTTTTAAGTAAAGGTGCAACGCTGCTAAAAGGACCTATACAACAAGGCTTGCTTTGATGACGTGTCCAGCTTGCTGTGAGAGAAGATTCCGAAGAAGAACTACTACCAGAAACTACTCAAGGCGCTATGGGGACGCGATCTCAAGCTATCGAAAGAATCCTAAGACGCGCAGCTCAACAAAGACCTGCGCATAAGAGAACGCCGCGAGGAAGAGAGACGACTTTCATCGCTTGATGACCGCTCCGCACCTGAAGCTCCCCCGACGCGCCAACACTTCCGGCGTCATCGCCAAAATATAGATCGGCAGTGTGGAAAGTGAAATCATCGCTGTAATTTATGAATGAGATAAGTGAAAAGGCCGAAAAGGCCGCGTACACGGCCTGGAGTATCGAAGAAAACTCACCGGAGGGGCTTTGAGCACTTTATGGCCAAACCTACAGTATCTCTACCTCCGAATCTCCACAAGGAGACGGCGGCACCTATCCGCCCACAGCTGGTGCCTTAGCACAAGGGACTGATTTTCAGCACAACGACTGACGATGCTCCTAAGACGCCCGAAATGACTGATTGCGACGATCCCATGCGTCCTGTCCAAACATACAAGGCTTACTTCTTTGTCGAACATCAATGCTGCAAGAAAGGCCAGCGGCCTATCCCGTCCATTTTTAAGATGACTATATCGACCACATGGCTCGAGAGCTACCGGATGAGTGGATGCTTAAAGAAGCCGTCCGGGGAGAGATGGACTTTCGAAGAGATTGATGATGAGGAGCGCTTAAAGATGTACCTATCTCGCTGCAGAAGGAAGAACCAGAAGCGTCCCTCGACCGTCTTGCGCGAGCAGAAACCCGTTTGGAAAGTGAGGGCCACTTTCCACAACGCGGCCGACAAGCTCGTCTCGGCTACGCACACTGCGTTCCGTGACAATGCCGAATTACCCGGCCAGTTCTCAAAGACTGGCGAGAATTCGGCGAGAATTCGGACGTCATCGAACACCTCAGCAAAGAGGTAGTCATGAACTTCATGCTGTGAGAGCGGCTGCTCACAAAAGCGACAAACATAACAGTATGATTTTCAAATTGACGTTATTTTCCTAAGCCAAAAACGAAAAATAGCGTCGAAGTTTTATGAAAATTAACGTACCTGAGTTGCGCTTTCTAAAAAAGGTGCAGTGTATGTTACGGAATACAATGACTGTTACGATAATTAACCCAAGTCAGGTTCTTTCCTGTACATTAGCCAAGTACGACACCGTAACATACGCAATCACAAATAGCAACGCCCGTACAGTAAAATTAACCGTGTAATTTATTGAAGAGCCTTTTTTTTGGAAAGTTTTTTGAACACGCTGTAATTACTGCATATTAAGCCGCAGACAAATGATGCCCGAAATCAAAAGTGCATATCATCACATACTTAAGCCACGGTGTACTTTGTAGTCACGCGTCGTTTCATACGTCGCAATTTCCTATTCTTTTTTATTTATGGCTCTGCCTCGTTCGTTCCTTTCTCAAGCCATCGCTACTCGCCCACTGTATGTCGCCTAGCGCCTTCGTGCTTGGGTCCGAACCTTGAATAGCGGCCAGCAGCCGATCCCTTTCACAAGCGCGTGAAGATACATAAAATATATTTATTCGAGCGGTCATCGATCTTTGCCATTTTTGTCCACCCACTAATTTAGTGGTGTTTTGGGAGTCCTCACTAGAGCGACAAAGTTGACGTTTTTTACGATAATGTCGTACACAGTACTTAATATCCTATTTCAAAGCCATCATACACCTGTATCTGACAATAAAAGTCCTCTAAGTACGTTATTTTTGTCCAAAGACGACTGTACAGTTCTGAACAAGTCGCATGACGCACAACGAAGAGCACTGACGTTATTGTCGCACACGTCTGCAAAAAAAGGGAGCCAGAAGTTTTGTCAGAACTGCCGGGAAAAAAACAGCCCGACTTTTTATGGCAAACGTTTCTGGTAGCGGGTTCAAATTTTCTTATATTTAAAACTTTCTCGACAAATTTCACGCATACAGGGCCTTTTCTTTTTGTAAGTTTTTCTGGTGCACATACACAAACTTTTTTTTTCTGGAGCACACACAAGAATAGTACGCAAAATATGTTTTGGCTTAAAATATGGCGAGCTTTCGGAACATGGTGAGCGGGAGAAAGTTTTTTGGTCCAATTTCCCGTCGTAGGGCTGGACGTTTTTCGAGAAAGCATGCAAAATCAAAAGCATTTATTTGCCTCGACTACGGAACGGTACGGGGCAAATGTGTGGACAATAATTTGGTAGATTATCTAAATTTTGATGTTACCGTGGGAAAATTCTGGCCATTATTCTGTCCCATGCCCAGGCATGGGTTTATGTGCAAAAATTCACATGATGCACACAGAACTGAATGTGCAGCAGTTTTGAATTTGAATGTGCATTTTAGCACAACCTCCCTAAAACAGCGTTAAAAACGGCCTTTACCCAGGGATCACATGCATAGATCACGCTAGGCTTTTCTATGCCGACTTGCGCATCCTCCATAAACATGAATTCGCGAAAGCTTGTTATCGTCGTTAAAAGGTTTAGCCTTCATTTCAGATGTTAGTTGCTAAATTGAGGTCAAACCGATACCAAAGAACAACAATCAGTTTGTTATGGTAGTTTAAAAACGGCAGATTTACCATATATAGTTGTTAATGAGGTGTTTTTGCCTCACTTAGTTCAAGTGCAACTTTGCACATGGAACAGAATGTTCAACGTTTTTTTGGCTTGATAGTGCATTTTTGCACTTTCAAACGGCAAATTGCACAGGAATCCATGCCTGCCCATGCCTCGAAATTTTCTGGGCTTACGGAATACTTTGCGGGTACTTTGTTTTTGAGATGAAAGCTTTTTATATCGTTTAGGCATTTTCTCAATTGTTCGACCTGAAAAACTATTTGAGCCAAATTGTAAAGGAGAACCAGACCTTTCTAGTGAGCTGCACATTTGGTGAAACCGACATCCGAAGCGAAAGCGAGACCGCTCCCCGCGAGGAGCACACTGAGTGCACACCGAGTGTGCTTCTCGCGGGGCGCTGTCTCGCTTTCGCTACAGATGTCGGTTTCATTATATGTGTAGCTCACTAGAAAGGTCTGGGTCTCCTCTACAATGTGGCTCAAATAGGGTTTCAGGCCGGACAATTGAGAAATGTCTAAACGATATTAGGGCAAAAAAGATAAGAAGGTCGAAGTAAGAGATTCATGGAAGTATCATTAGAACACTCACTGCAAGGCGGACAGCATTTATAAATTTACTGCAAGGTGAGCGCAATTCTTCTAAAAAAACGTGAATAGAAACCCCATATAAGTCTATGCTTACTTCTATTCCACTAAATATTGAGGAGACTTTGATTATTTTGTCGATTAGATTTGTCTAGAGAACCCAATGACTGCAAGCAGATGAAACGTATAGTATTCGCAGTTATCGTAAGCACGAAAGCTCATGACAGCTTTTGTAAGCGTGATGGGATCTCATCATCTGTCATACTATAAAATGCCGATAAATATTGAGACTTCATTAGAGTACACTGTACTGTATCAAATCCCGACAGCACTCTCTATCGTAACGCGCGTCAAATTTTGGTCCTAGCTAGCTCCCAAAAAAGCACAAAAAATCTCTTCTCTCGTAACACGTGTCGAGTAATCAAAGTTATCTCGAAGCTTTGAGGATATGTCTTAGGAGATATTAAAGGGGGCTGACTGTCTGTATTTGTGGACGGGTTTAGCGGCTAGTTTCCCGTATCTTTTGCACCCACCCACACGTATCCGAGGCTCCCATAAATTGATAGTAAATGGAGCCCGACAGTTGAACCCAACTGTCGGGCTCCATTTACTATCAATTTATGGCTGGCGCTGCGAACTCCGAAGAACTGTACCGTAATTTGTACCGTACTTTCAAGTTTAATAATTGAAAAGCCAAATGCATTTTTAGTAGTACAAATGGAACAAAAAGAGAGCAGTTGACACCATAATTAGCCTTTCAAGTATGAAAATACCATAGTAGGCTAGCTTAAAGATCATTTACACAACTGAGCCTCAAGATGGCAAAAGGTTAAAGTTACTAAAACAACTTGGCACTAATTGTCCAAGTGAGCTATTAGGTTAGCTATTATTGTACTCTTGACTTCTTTCCATCTTGTGTCAGTTGTACAATAGGTACCGCTTAGTCTTCTAAAACACTTCTCTACCACTCTAAACACACTGCCGACAACGACTGTGGTCATGAACCAGTCCAGACCGCCGTGAGAAGGAGTTAGTTTGGTAGGCGGTAGAGATGATATAAATTGCCTGCGGAGAGACAATATCCAAACTTATCTTTTCATTACGTCTGTACCATGACCTCCATCTGTATCATCAGAATGGTTGATGGTCCCTTTTCGGAGACGTTCAGCTTCCGTAGTAACAATTTCTTGTTTCTTGAGTCTATTCCTCGTAGAATATCTCAGAAGTACCGAGTGTTTGATTTCTGGGGCCAACACCTCCACCACTCCTCGGCAAACTGCGTCACGACGCCTGCCACCAACCAAATTCACACCATGCTCCTTCAGGAAATAGGGATTGAATTCTTCTGGTCCGATAACGTTCCGCACTTTCAGCCTCATATAACTCGATAGTCCGTTCATAAAGTAGAACAAATATTCGCTTTCGCCGAGGAAGAATCGGACCATGGCGGGAAGACAACATGCGTCATCATTAAGCGCTCCTTCATACGTCCTTGATATACGCCCGCTCTAGTCGCTGAATGCATCCGACTATATAGCCACGATTTGAGAATCATTCGCTGCGTTCTACGAAATCGACGATTTCACGGGCCCATGTAGAACCTTGAATGCTAGTTCCGCAATTTTAGCCAAATGCCCAACTTTTTCCAATAATGACACCCCGACCTCCATCAACTTGCGCACGTTAGGGGTGTCGCCGGTTAACCATGCCACTTCACTAGGGAAAAATGTCTTTTATTACCTAGCCTTTCCTACAGTTTTTCCGTTCTTCTAACACCTCCCAGCCAACCCTGACAGAGCCCGCAGCCTCGGAATAATAAACAGGCACCATGTAAAGGTGATAACTTGAATGACTCGCACACACCCGCAATGCAGATACGTATTCGCTTATTTTTCTTTGCATCAAAGGCGCGAAGGTTGAACCGTACTTGTCCCAGGTCCTTCCCTCTTTCACCCAAGCCATGGAAATTATCTCCGATATTAATTTTACAAGATTAATTGCTTCAGGGATTGCCAGGTCCTTCTGCCTTCCAATCTTACCTACATTATCCTCCCTGTTTTATTTGTTTAACACCGATACCAGGCTCCGCTCTGCAAGGAGGGATACCGCATATTATTGTGATATGCTCATGGTTTTCAGCACAATTGTATAGTCCAGGTTTAAAATCTTACTCTGCACTGGTAAGTCACAGGCTTGCATGTTTGTGATGAGGTACGTGTTCACACCGGAACGATCTTGGCTTATCATGAGACGAAGAACATATTTCTTTGCCCAATTGAATAAAACAATTAAGAAATGCTTCACACCAGGTAGCAGTGCTGTGTATGGACGAAATGTTCCCGGATAAAGACATACACCTTCAGCATTACGGGGTAACTTATCGGTTTCACGAGCGTCTTCATACTTTTGTCAAAGTAGATGGAAAGGAAAAATATCAATCCCCGAATCCATATAACCTTCGCCTTCACCTTCTGCTCCATCATCATTCTCTTCATCGACGTCACCACCGTCATTGCTTCGACTGGATGGTGCACCATTTCTATGATTCGTAATCGCCTACATTCTGATTTCCAGGAGGTCAGATTCCGATGGACAAGCATCGTGAATAGCATGATGATTATCAGCGGTTCTTCTGGCCAATTTTAAACCACTATGCGTGACATGGGATGCATATTGATGTGAGACTCGTGCTTTCGCAGCTGCACCATTCCTTCCACTTTTTCGCAGACATTTACCAGCTTCAATCGGTATCTCTCACCTACAAAGAGTGCACGGCGCATGTGATTTATGCCCTCTCTTGTCAAGAACTTGCGCCAACGCTGGAGTGTCAGCAAGGCCGCAAACTAAATCGGGAAAGGCAACGATCTCTTCAAAGTCAGCGGTCCAACATCTGATTCCCGTCACCATGAAACGAAAAAGATCTTCGAGTACAATCACACACAAGTCATTCAAATCGAAACCTGGAGGAACTATGCATAAAACCCGTATAGCAGCCGCATTTCGACGCTCTTCGGGAGAAAGATTCAGCAACTGAGTATAAACACCCTCCACAGAAGACCCCCTAGTTACGTCCTGTGTTAAACCATCCCAGTACAAGACAGTGCGATACACGATGTAGCGTAATTGCCCCCACTTCTTGCCAAGGAAACCGATTGTCGGAATTGCAGTCTTGAACTCTTCCCGGATGCCTTCTTCCAGATAACACTAGAGCCCGTTTGCTTACAGTAGCTTTCACCTTTTTTCAAGAAAAAAATCATTTTGAAATTGTTTCACTTTTCATATTAGTCGAGTGACCTGTTTCACTCACCGTACAGTCAACTATTCTTAGTACTTCGTTTTTAAAACGCGTCAGAAACACAGTGTGAAACATATTCATAGTGCACGCCTTGATTGTTATTGCACTGCATAGGGGTCTACGATTTACCTGATATGTACAGTCTACTCTTTAGGGCGCAGCACGTAGCCGATAATTGAGGATGAAGCACAATTTAAATTAAACTGGCCCCTTGCAATCGGTCTGCAACACTATATTTGTGATCCTAACCGATATGTAATAATCGGACAGCACGCAGACGCAACAAATAAAATAGTGGCGTTTTAATCGGAGAGGCCGTCGTATTGATAGGCATCGGATAACAGCGACAATCTACTTTTGAGGATTCTAGTTCTCTACATATCAGCGCTGTTCAAAAGTTCTAAGCTGTATACGAAATAGTACCACCGTTCTTGCAGGGGCCGTCTTTAATACTCAGTGCTGAAGTAAGTTAACTGGAAGCTCTATCTGTTAGCAGTAAAAGCATCTTTGTAGTTGATTCTATCATTCTGATTCAATTTGACGAAAGGCACGTGAACGGTTACCGAAACATAAGGAAGGAAATACCAAAATTGAGCTGACCTTGAGGACAGCTAAGCCTCAATTAAAACTTTTCTTGAGATGTCATCGAAGTCATGATTAAACTAAGAAGTTTTGATAGAGATGATGCCTATCCTTTTGGGAAAGAAGCCTCGAGCAGGTCGCCCCGCTTTAATGGCGAAATTGGCATTCCAAAAATGAACGCATTGATTCTCAACTTCCGTTTCAATTCTCACTGTCAAGCTGAGAAAGAATGCAGGCGGTAGTTAAAATAAATAAATCGCAGGCTTAATTTTATACAACACTCCTGGTTAATTGAACTCTAACTTGGCTCGTCTATGTTTCTACTATATTGTTCTCGTTCAGCGGGGCGAAACTGTCATCTCTGCTTACCGGCGTGGGCGGCGCGACAGAATTCGTGGGGTGAGTGGTGCGGAAGACAGCAGTAGCGACGGCAGCCTCGCTGGCGCAGCCCGTTTGTGATGATTCGGCCGTCGAGAGAGAGAGAAAAAGAAGCTTATCTTCTTGCGCTTGACGGCGAGCACAGCGGCGGCGGCGCCGCGCTTCTTCGCCGGCGCCTTGGACATCGTCTTGGCCTCATTGGTGCGCTTGGTGACAGAGGCCTTCTTGATGGCCTTCTTCACGGAGGCCTTCTTCAAAATTGGCGCGGGAGGAGGAGCTGTTTTTGAGACAGGGGCGGCGGCGGCAGCCGCGGCAACGCGCGCACTGCGGCGTTGGAAAATGAACAGAGCCGGGGCAAGAAGTGGATAGTTTTTACCCTTTCCAATTCCTAAAGACAGAAAGGCTAAAACTTACGCACGAAGAGTTTTTAAGAAAATCAACAGCTTTTAGCTTCTAAGATTAGTTTTTTAAAAACGTAGTAAACTAACTGCATCCCTAATTGTCCAGGTCAACTCACGATCATCTCTCTAAATTAAATAGTTGTTGGCGAGTTTCAATCAGAAGTTTTTCGTCTTGACGACTAGACGACTGGACGAAAAGCTTCCGATTGAAACTCGC
>JAULCF010391099.1:0-11620 GCA_032361265.1 Devaleraea mollis | reverse complement strand
GCCGTGAGCGCGCTAAACGACCGAGTTTTAGGCGGTCTTATATCTTACTCATAGACAGTGCTATGCGCACACATTCGACCGCCAAACAATAAACTCGGGTGAGTACTTTGCGTGCTCACCTTGGGCCTCAGAAAGAGATGGGTACCAACGTCAAGACTGACGCATCTTCGTCTTGGGCGCACCAACCTACTTGCAGTAGCTTAGCACTAACCCATTCTCTCTCCCTCTCTTGCCTGCGCGCACCTTTTCTGCCTGGCGTTCATCAGACTTCTCTCAATTCGACCTCCGTTTTCAATCAGTTGATATTCCACTTCTCTGGTCAATAGACGCTGTGTCAGCCGACTGTTGGCTAGCCGTGCAACCTCAACTGAATTTGTCTGTTACCCTCATGGTTTGAAGTCAAAGATCAGAACGTTTGGCTCTACGCTGAGGACGTGGAACTTGCGCTTAACTCGAAGGAGTTATTTGAAAGCTGCTTTGCTAGTCTAAAATTGTGGAGTTATCGCAGGATTGGTTTCCAATGGTCAGGTCGGATCGCTCGAGCGAAGCTTACATATATGCCAAAAGTATAGCTTTCTCACGAATGTACGCCAATTTTTAAGGACAATCCCTGTTTTGAGTTAGCCCGGGCTGTCTTAAAACAGGGATTGTCCTTGAAAATTGTCTGAGGTCTTAGACAACTGCGCGGAAACAAAGAGGAGCTGTCCGCGCCATTCAAATCTTCCTGTCGCGCGTAAGAAAGTGCCTGGTGACGGGAAAAAACAATCGCGCAGCGCAGCATCGACACAGGGCGGTGGAGATCGCATTCTTGCAGCCCAACTTCAGGCCCTGCCCATAATTAGGCCCAGGACCTGGACTGGAAGAAGGCAATTTCAGCAGGTGCCACCCTGCCACGACGCTTTATGTATAGGTAACGTGTTAAAACGTCCAAGCGTTTTTCTTACAGTATTGTCATCAATGACAACACTGCCACATCACCTCACGTGCGATGCATCATCCAACGTGATTGAGCAAAACGACCGAGTTTTAGGCGGTCTCATAACTTACTAATAGACCGTGCTATGAGCGCCGTAATCGACCGCCAAACAATAAACTCGAGTGAGTACATTACGTACTTACTTTGGGCCTCGAGAGGAGATGGGTACCGACGTCAACACTGACGCATCTTCCTCTCGGGCGCACCAAACCACCTTGCAGTGCCTTAGCGATACCCTAACCCATCTCTCTCTATTATTTCTCAGAGCACACGCCCCTTCTGCCGGGTGCTCAGCAATTCGAATCGAGAGTCTGTTTTCCTGATATCTGAAACGCCGGAAGAGGAGGCACCGCGCTCGAATAGGTGACAATGAGAAACCACCCGCCCACCCCGTACGCCTCGAAAAAGAGAGTAGAGGTGAAAATATGGTCGAGGAGACGCCCCGAGCCATCAACGAAACCCTCGACAAAGATGATGACGTCCCTGAAAACAAGGACGCCCTCGACAAAGAGGAGCACGTGTCTGCAAACAAGGAAGCCCTCGACGAAGAGGAAGTCGAGGCAATCAACGACGCCCTCGACAAGGAGGACGCCGCAGACGACGAAGAAGACGCCGTCGATAAAGAGGACGTATCTGACGACAAAAGCACGCTCGACAAAGTGGACGCTTCCGACGATGACGATGATTCTCCGAAATATTCGTCAATGCTCGCGTCACCCGAGGTCGCAACCCCAATGACCGCCAGCAACCTCCATACGGAGTTGCAAAGTTTGTGCAAACTTTTGAGTTTAACTTCCCGACAGAAAGTCAGATCCCACAGGGAGGCACTGCCACAGCAGTCCATCGCTGTACTTTACTCAGTCGCGAAGAGAAGTCCGACCTGAACGCGTTCGTGGCGCGCCACTGCGCAGCTCAACAAAGAGTTTCGTGAGAAACAACGTCGACAGAAAAAAAGGGTGCTATGGGGCCGAGACCTGAAATTGTCCCAGAAGTCGTACGACGCGCAGCTCAACAAAGAGCTGCGTGCTAAGCAGAGACGAGAGAAGACGAAGACTTACGTGCCCGATGACCCCCCGTATCAGCCCCGAGTATAGCCCCGCCTCTAGTTCCTGCATCCCCCTCCGCGCCCACGCCGCCTGCCTCCTCACACGTCAGTGGAGTAGGGGCGTAGCCGGACAAGCCTTCATTCAAATATATGAATGTAATTCGCGACGCGGCCAAGGGAGAAGCGTATGGCTCGTCCGTGACAGCGGCCACTACTAAAACGAGTTCCATGACACAAGGATGCACCGGGGAAATGAACGCGTTGTGAGGACGCGGAGATGGCTGCGTGGAGTCACCATTGCAAGTCTCTCCGGCTGTATTACCAACGAAAAGCGAAGGAAGAGCAAGCGAAGGAAAGCCTGCT
The DNA here is from genome assembly GCA_032361265.1 of Devaleraea mollis. Lineage (NCBI taxonomy): Eukaryota > Rhodophyta > Florideophyceae > Palmariales > Palmariaceae > Devaleraea > Devaleraea mollis. Next base: position 9,236 of record JAULCF010391099.1, on the reverse strand, counting down.
AAATCAGCTGCTTCTCCGGAGCACTTCAAGAGCTAGTTGGTGCCTTCTGGTACAGGACGCAGAGACTCTGCGTGATGAACTAGAAGTAAAGAAGGGTCTGGGATCATGTGCACGCAGAGCCTCTGTCAATGAAAGTAGTACTATCCTCCCGAAGCATTATTTGACACCAGGCGAAACACTTGGATCCGCGGCAGGGGGCAGAACTTCGGCCTTCGGGTCTTTCAATCGCTCTCAGCCGCACAAGCAGCGGCGTCCCTGTAACTGATAGATCTCTTGTGGCCTGCCAGGCCACAAAATATCGATCAAGTTCTGCAGTACAGCCCCACTTGAGCAATTGCCGGGTTCTGAGCGTACCGAGGGGGCGTCCGAACGGGACCTACTCGCGTCGAGACCAGTCTTAATGACGGTTGGGCAACTTACAAGTTGGTGGGGTCGGCGGTCGGGACCGGGATAACCTTGACAGAATTTGCAGAATTTCTACGCCTTTGTTTCCTTTAGGGAAAGCCTGCGTACACGGTAACGCGCCGGCAGAGTCGGTAGTCTCTATGAAGCAATCATAAGATTACGCCAGAGAGACTACTGACTCTTGCGGCGCGTAATCATGTATACGGGCTGTCCCCCACTGAGCGGAATTTGCGGCTTCTCTGTCGCGTTTTTTGCCCGAAACATGAGGGATATTGAAAACTCAAAACGCGAAGACAGCTGCGCGTCGGAGGCGTAGGAAATTTCTTTGGCGAGCCCGTACGGTCTCGCCCGTCGACATCTGGCTCTGCCAAAAACGTCTGGAGGCTCGACCTTGATTGACAACCACTCCGCCGGGTTGGTTGCCCTCAGGTGAAGGATTCGGAGATGGCCCGGCGGTGAATAAATTTGCCTGCTCGCCGGCGGGATTGCTGGTGAAAGGCGGAAAAAGAAGAGGCGACGGCCTTTTCTTGAAATAGATAGTTTCGCAGACACGCTTCTTCAAGGAGCGCGTCGGCGAATGAGGACGCAAGCTATGATCTGGTACAGTACGCGCAGAGGATCATTATCTCTGCATATTTTACTGGAAATTAAGTCATAATGACGCTTCGGCGAGGTCTACGCCGCTTGCAGAAACATGCCGAGCCGCAGGATCGTCTGCGGAATTGGCAACCACATCGTCGTGTTCGACGCCCATTCGTCACAGGATTCCGCGTTCGGTGATGACATCGCGACGGGAGTTTTCGGTAGGCACGCCAATAGTATTTCCGGCGTTAGGGGGAGGGAGAGGATGCGAAGGAACCTGCACAACGTCGGCAGCCGGCGAAATTATTGCTACGCATAATTAAACTTTAATTTTAAAGGCAGCGCCACGGTTTACGTTTTCGTACTGTTGGTGTGAAATGTGAAATTGTGTTTACAAGGGATGGCGCAGCTATCTTGTCGCTGCCTACTTAAATGATTCTCGCATCTTGACGCCACGAAATTATAGCGGAAATTTGCGCGCGGCGGATTGCCGTCGCGACGCAGCGCCCCGACCGTCTCGCCGATTGGAAGGGCGACGGCCTTATTCCTGCGCAGAACATAGACGTGCGCCGGCGTGGAGCGATGACACCGCGATGGCGGCGTGGTTTTTAACGACGCCGGACTCCTGCCTCCACGAGATTGTTGCGGAACTCTGCGCGTGGCGGGTTGCCGTCGCGACGCGGCGATCCGACCGTCTCGCCGATGCGGTGGGCGACGGACCTATTCCTGCGCATGTTGCCCGCGCACTCCGATCGGCAAAGTAGTTTGACCTCCAGCCTCGCTGGTCGTATACGACCCTGTGTATACACACAGATGAACTTTCGTTGCAGAAATTTCATCCGAAGAGGGAATGTTTTCATTTGTAAAACTTTCTTTTCGCACAGACAGATATGCCTTATCTCAGCAAGGTTATGACAAGTGATAAATACGCTTAATGGGTCTAAAAATGATCAATCTCCTTTATGTTGAGTGGGCCGAGTTATTTATGGCTCAGAATTATCTGGCTGATGTATAAGAATTTGCTGTATCATATGTTTTCCCAAGCCATGCCTAGCTGAGGTTATAATGAGCCACAAATAAGATTAACATGCTTGGAGAGGCCCAAATATCTTGATGACAAGTAAACCAATTAAGGTAAACCTCAGCCCTATCTCAATGGGATAAAGCTATTTGTTACATAACCTGTAACTCTTTGCCACTTTATGACGAGAAATAACTAATCGTTGTCGGCGAAGAGAGGCTTGGCGCCCTTCATTCTGAGTAAGCCTAGTGAAGTAAGGCTTAGCACTATCTTGCTGAGATAAATCAAATCGCTACATCGCTTGTTACTCTCAGCATGCCAATGAAAATCTCTAAGGTAGCTTAGTCAGCCTATTGAAGCTCGATTCCTTCTAATAAAAACAAGTTAAGGCGCTGCGAGGGGATTCTTCTTGTGGAGACAACTTTCAGCGCCACTAGCGCTAAAGAATTTATTTTCCAGGTTTTGTGGGCATACGCAGTAGTATTTACCAACCCTGATCGCGATATTTAGGTTGACCTATGTGTCGGCCTAGCGAAAGAATATGATTTTGTCCCAAAAATGAGCCGTGCTTCCGTGTTAAATCACTGTAAGTACAGTATGGGGACTCTATTCTTTTGCGTTGCATATTTTCGACGGAGCGAAGGAACACAAAAAGTATTTCTTGCTAAAGAATTTAAACTCTTTTAGCTTGCATCGAAAGTGTAAATTTTGTTATATAAGCTTAACAAAATTTAAAGCGTTAAGGATTCGTAGGCTGATCTTTTGAATTCCTTCCACGGATTTGGAAAGAACCAGATGCCATTGATCAGAGACGCAGCGATTCTCGCGTTTGGCAGTACTCTCTGCTAAATTATGAAAAGAAGGGTAACGTCAGCTTACTATAGTAGGTTATTTAAACAAGTAACACAACGTGGGGACTCCGCAGAGACGAGGAGCCAAGTTTCTAAAAAGGAAACCGTTAGCAGATTGTGTCGTACACGATACGTGAAAAGGTCCTGGATAAGGCTCACCACCGGCTGTTTGACTGGGATGCTACGTCTACTTTTCAGAAATTATGTCTTCAATTTCCTGAACATTTCTTCGTGCACTAAAGAGTTCCTCTAGAGGTCAAGTCGCAGCGCTTATAAGCGGTACTTTTGAAGCAGTGGAATATCGACAGTGGCTGAGAGCCACGTATTTGCACCTGTACAGATAAAGGGGCCGAAGGTACACGTTCCGATAATGGAGGCGCCCATCTAGGAACCCCAAGTAAAGTAAAAGCGGGAAGGGGTATAAGCCCCAGAATTTTAGGTTATACACCAGATGCACGCACGCGTCACTGTATTGCACATAACAGCTTAAGCTGCTCCATTTCTACATATAAACTTTTAAGTTTTAACTTAGAAGTTCATTAATCTGCGGCAACAAATTTAAGCAAGCAGCAACTTTTTTATCTTTGCCAGCACTTGAACAAGTGCTGGAGGAATACGTTTAGCTCCTATGGAGCGGTTGTGGGGATCACAAGTGACCCTCAATAAGACTCTTATTCTCACTAAAAGATATCACCAAAGAGACAAACCTGTCGATTTGCGGTGATATTGGGGGGGTGCGGTAATGGTAGTGAGACGGGCTTAGAATTGGCACTCAAAACAAGATTAGTTCGCTCGTTTTAGGCATCTATAGTGTAATTAAAGTAAGATTATAGTGCAGATAGGTTGCCACAGTTATATATGGCCATGTTCGATAGCTAATTTGGTTGATTGAGGGAACGATACAAGATCTTTCGTTCAACTTGTTAGATTTAAGTTTAATTCATCAACATGGAGGTAAACCCGAGCTACTTGCCTAGTGTTGTCGAGGAGAATGCATTTGATGGGCTAGATGAGACTTAATTTCCCATCTAGCTAGTCCAGTAGCAGGGGGGGAATAATCGTGACGCGTCCTATCGTCTCTAAAGATAACTCCGACATAATAATATTATTACACATGATAGGTCTAAAAGTTACACACAAGATCAATTTCAGAAAGGACAAGAAGAAGCAGAGAAAATGAGAATCAGAGAAGACTCCAGCATGGAAGTCAAGCAGAAGGTAGACGCGTCAGTTCAACTCAAGCCCTAGTTTAGTGAGGGAATCAAGGAGGAGAAAACAGGACGAGAGCTAGATATGATATTTGTAAGGAATATACTACAGAGGTGCAGATAAGAAGCCCAGAGAAAGATAGAGGGAGTTTGAGGCTTCCAAACAAGACTGTAATTTAGGGAAATGCATACGCAATTCAAGAAAGTAGTCTCACATGAAGAACCAAGCAGTGGAAAAGCCCTGTGCGTTATAGAAGATAGGAAAGACTGACGCCTAACTTCCTACAAGAAAGGGGAGGTTGAAGCTAGGTAGTCTTCCGAAATAGGCAAGCATTACAGCCATGTCGGCTCAGTGCTTGGACTTCGGCAGTCAGAATATGGGCCCCAGCGCTCATGTATATAAAAGAGACGTAGCATGTGGAGAAACTAAGACAAGAAAGATACTTCTTTTAATTTATACTCAGCTATCGGATATCTTTGGGAGAACCTAATATTAAATGAAGTATCTCATAAATTCGAGTGGGCCACCATCGCTCAGAGTCGTTTGGAAGCACTGAAATAGAGATCACTTGACGTAAAGACAAGTGAAGGCGATTAAAGAAGGCGGTTGTTTGAACCTAGGGTGTCAAACGTTGCGGTCAAGCTGTCAAAGTAGGCCTTCCCAAGCAACCTCTGTTGCGAGAATGAAACAGGAAGACGAGAGACCAGCTTGAGGGCGACTAGCACCTTTTCAGGAGGTATAATCACACCCAAGATTTTAATTCCTCTCCAAAGCGGTAGATGCACCGAAGAAAATGTCTTATAGTTTCACAGCCAAGCGAAAAATAAATGTGGAAAAGTACGGAGTTGTAATAATTACTTCAAAGAAGGAAGAGCCGAAACAAAGACCAGTGGCTATGGAGCTTTAGGAAGTATAAGCGGAAACGAGGTAATAAGGATATCAGAGGCTTAGGAGAAGCAGTGAAAGAACGATTGGAGTTAGAAAGAAATACGAAATAGGCAGTAGAAGCTATGCTGCCATATTGTTTTATATCTCTAGTCAAAGATCATCTGATGATAGCTACATACTCCTCAAATCGTAAGAAATCCGAGCCAGGAAGTCGAGCAAAACTATAGTCAGGAGGAATTCAGAGGAGCCCGCATGATAAGCAGAGACTTCCTTACGGACAGCACGGGACTAAGACGGAAAAGGAACTACATTATTGAGAGTAGAGGCCAGGCATGAAAAGTCAAAACTATCACACGCAAAAACTTGTAGTTTATACTGCATCAAGACGAGTAAAATTCGGCCCCAGAAATTGGGCCAAGATTGGAGAGTGGAAGAGCCAACAAGCAGGAAGCACAAAGAATTTATAAGACAGAAAACTAGAAGAAGGCTATGAAGAACATTTTTTTGGTTGGCCAAATTCTACAATATTTATTATGCTAATCAGCGGCACAGACAAACTAAGGAGAATAGCCAGCGGCACGGGATTTATAGCGATACTATCCTTAGCAAATGTACGAAAAACGCCGCTGGCGTCCCAACAAAAGAAAACGGAGAGATATTTTGCAACTCCGGCTGATAAGAGAGCGACTATGAAGCTCGATCGAAGTCTACGGCAGCAAGGCATGGTTCTGCGAAAAGAGAACAGAAATGGACGCAATTAATTTACGGACTGTACACTTATAGCCGAACAGTATGATCATGTTCCTCGAGGAACATGGATCGATCGAGGAAAAGCGGGAGAATCAGACGAAAATAAAGTATCAAATATTTGAGGCGAGGTTTCGCCTTTGATTTCAGTCACGCCTAACTGCGGCTTACTCCGTACAGCACAAGTCGTATCTTCGATCGTATCTGAAAAACGCTGGTTGGCATCATCACGTTTTATTCAATTATTTAGCTTTCAAGGGGCGATTTAGTTAGCAACCGAGCAACCGAGAAGGCCGTTCTCGAAGACCAGAGTTAAAGAAGATGTTAATGCAGTAAGTCTGTCAGCGAGCGGCAAAGGCGATGGGGGAAATTATGCCAGCATAGAAGCAAAAATGTCTCTCAGTACGCGGCCACTTAACCCAGTACAATGAATCGTCTAAGCTGATGATTGCAGAAAAACGGCAGTAGTAAGGCAAAAACCCAGTCTCATCTCCGTCAGGAACCACCGAGGCATTACCTCCTGAGCCCTCTTAAATACCCCGCAGCCTGGCGGCTGGGTGAGCCAAGGTCGCAGCCATGATTGAAAAAATGCACAAGAATTTGAAAGAAATATGAGGAGAGACATATCAAGCAGAACACACCTACTTAGATCCTAGATCGGATACAGCTACGGGTTTATTCAACTCTTAAGCGTTAAAAACGGCCATCTGTACGACCTGGAAAAGCCCATTACTTGAATTTCTCTCAAGGACCAAGGACAAGTTGGGATCGTCCTCGAGACACGAACATCTCGAGGGCGAACACAGCTTCATGATGCGATGAAAGCGAGCCTTGCTTTTTGCTATTACTCAATTAAGAGAGACTAGAGCGCTTTCCACCAAGCTTTCCACCAAGCACCATCACAAAAAAGGAGTGCCAGAGGGCATCCATGCACCGGAAAGAGTTCAGAAATGCACACAATTCTCAGCAAGAAAAATGAAAGTGCCGTTTCCTACTTCAGAGAGCTGGTTCAGAGCCAAATAAACTCTCTGAGGAAGCGGAGAGCTCCACCGTTTGTTTCATACTTAAACGAAAGGGGAGACGGCTACCAAATTCTTCTAATTTTCAGCATAACCTTCAAAACGCCTACAAGAACTTACAAAAATCCCTCGTCAGTCAACAGCATCAGAAACAAAATCCCCACAGCTTTCAAGGTCACCGCTCGTCGTTCCTCTAGCCGTAAAAACGTCTTTATCGCGGAAACTTCCGCAAGCGCCGTCTTCGACGATTCCTAACCAATGGAGCCTGTACTGAAGCGACGACTGAAGTCTTCAAGGAAGAAGCAACTGCCGCCATGGCTTCTGGAGCTCCTCAGGTCGAAGATCAGCAGCCGATGCTGTCCAGCCTGCCAGATGCAGACGGTGACAGCGACGACGAAGAGCATCCGCTGTTGGAATCTTTCGACGGAGAGGAAGTCGGCGACGACGACTACGTCGACGAGGACGACTATTTCGACGACGAATTCGCTGTCGTCGATAATGAGAAGGACGAGCCGGCCCCATCACTGCCGGTCGTCTCTGCCCCATAGGACCAAGGCCGGGCTCGGCAAACAGCGCCGACGACATCGAGGACGCCCGATGTCGTCGGGCCGTACTCCCCTCTACCTCCCGCCGAAAATGCTCCAGGTGACGGGGCGAACGACCAGCCTCCGTCAGTCGGCGCCGCTATTACGCCGGGAGAAAGCATCGTCAATGCAGACCAGCAGAATGTGCCAACTGCCACAGGAAAAAGCAGTAGCCAGCGGAGGTAGGTCGGGAAGAAGCAGGAGCAGGTAAAGAATGAGGATGGCCCGGAGGAAGGAGAAGATCTAGAGGGAACGGTAACCCTCGACCCTCAGAGCAATATCCCGGGCCAGTCTCACAGCCACGACAGTAGAGGAGGCGCTTTCGCCATAACCAATCCTTCCACGGTGACGTCGGTGGGACCAATCTAGTCGGCGGTCGGCAAGTCTTGAGGAAAGATCAGCCAGTTCCAGACTTGTCTGGAGCGTACAGGATCGAATTGTACAATAGAGGCCACAATTTGCAATTATTTCAGGGTTACTGACACTATGATCGGCGATTGGGTGGAGATCCCCGCGCTGCTGATCGGAGAGCGTCTCCTCCAATATTTCCGCGATCGCCAGGATCAAATGCACATTGTGACTCTCAAGGACGATCAGATCTGGAACCTGAGTGGGCGCGTGTTTTACTACAACCAGAATCTAGCTGCCACTACGAAGGACATAGATGTCGCGTAAGAAAACGAGGAAAAGGAGATCCGCCAGGCTTCCAAGGCCCGCACACATCTGATAGCCGAGCGCCAGGAGCATCTACAGCAGAAGGAAATATGAAAAGACTGTTCAAGTGGGCCCGGGGCAACACCAGATACCAGGAGCTCATGAGATCAAGTGAATCCTAACAAGCGGTTATAAACCAGCTTAACTCTAGCCGAACATATTTCAGGGAAGCACGCGAGACGGCTGAGGAAAAAAGCAACCGTCTCGAGAGAATTGGAATCGAGTATGAGGATCCCATCCAAGATCGTCGGAGCAAGAAGGCAGAGCTGATCAATAGTCACCAAAGGATACTCCAACATCTGGCCCAGACCAATCAAGGGAGATTACAGGCACTTGAGAAGGTGGCACTCGCGCGGACCGAAGTGCGACAGGCCAACGACAGACTCGTGGAAGCGGATCTTCGGGCCAGCAGTAAGCGGCTGCCAACTATCGACGATATGTCCGAGTTTCCATCATTTCATCAGATAGCAGCTGTTTAGAACAAGGCCTATGTTATGTAAGAGCAGCGGGCCCGTCTCGAGAATAAGAACCAAGTTTTGCAGATCAGGATCAACGAGGCTGCCAATTGGCGTACATAAATGGTTAACTCACTGTCAGACTGCGGGGCGCATTTCATATGAGATATCTCGGAAGGATAGAAGACCCTAGGGATTTATTGCAAAAGATCCCAGGACTTCCTCCAGGCCCTCCTTCAAGAGCCAGAAGCAAGCCATCCTCCGCCTGACCATGGCGCTGCTAGACGCCCTGGCGAAAAGCACCGAGCTTATCCTGTTTAAAGCCGCGCTGATCCCCTTCTACATATGGTTGGTCCGAGGTCCGGCGCGGCTCCAAAGGTAAAGATTTGTCCTCCGTAGACGCGGCCGGAGGACGCCCAAAGCAAGTTCTTCCAGGATCCCGCTACGACTTCCTCGACCGCGCGGCGGATTTTCCTCAGCCCGAGGGAAAAGGGCTGAGTAACGTCCCCCACGGCACTCTCATTTTACAGAATATCGGGCAAAATGTTACAAAAAAAAATGACATTTATTTTGTCGCAGATTGTGCAGTTCCGGCACCCAGAAAAACCACAGAATGACGGAGTGACAGATTTGCGACAACGAATGGCTCACATTTTATGAGTACCTTGTATTATCACATTTGCACTCACATGAGATCGTTCACAATTACAGTGATGATCCGTCTCTTCCAAAATCCCAGAGTCATGTACTGCCACTTTTCT
>JAULCF010389988.1:0-11633 GCA_032361265.1 Devaleraea mollis | reverse complement strand
CGACTGATTGTCTGAAATCTCGTCATAAAATATCTCAACGGATCTGTGCCTTTTCCTAAGTACAGAGGCTTTTCGGGAGTTCTATGACAGATTCTGTGTTTCATAAGTCTGTGTACAGACTTGTGTCCCAGTTTATCACAAGTGGCGCGGTGTGAGGTCATGAACAGTTCGTGAACAGTTCAGCGAACAGAGCCCCAGCAGCTCATGCACAGTTCATGGAGCAATAATTTGATACGTTTTTGTATTAGCACCCAGGCATCACAGTATATGCACGATCGGTGAACAGTTCATGAACAAGTCATGACCTGTTTATGAACTGTTTATGACTAGGTTGGTAGTTTTAAGTATGTACTAATACCCTCCGACATACACCTCGCCTCCGTGTGGCCATTCCGTTCCGTCGAGACACTTGAGATCGGCGATGCTGAAATAGGGGATTTTTGGAGACACGTGCTCAAAAGCGTTTTTCTAGTTTGGAAACGTCTCCTTCTTTTCCTTGCTCGTGAGATCGTTCGGTCGCGGTCCTTGACTGCAAAATGCCGCTGTGTTTTAATCAGAGCAGCATTTGCCCATGAAAGAATGATGGCGACACTAATCTGCAGTAGTCGCCAAACCTGGGCTGTGCTTCAATAAGAAAATGTGTGCTCAAAACGTGAAAGTACAGCACACTCTCTGAGCAGAGCGCTTTTGTGGGCCGTTCGTGGACATTTAGGGGGCTGAGAAGGATAAAAAGGTGAGACGAGGCGAACGGCGTTTCAGAAACACAGCTGATGAGACTGCTAGTGCAAGGCGGGCGGACGGCTCCCCCGACGCCATTATTAAGCCTACTTACTCATTAGTAAGCCTACTAACTGTATGCACTGGAATCTTTTTATAACACCGGACACAGCGTAAACGCTCGAATAATAAGATCTAGGAGAGTGGATGGCAGGAAAAAAAATGATGCCGCCTGTACGATAACGTTTGGCAGTGAACCCGTTTCAATTACCCGGAGAATCCGTTAAAAAGGCATGGGCGTTTGTATTCGACTTCTCTAGTCGACAGAGATTCGCAGACACTGGCGCTTGGAGTGGTGAGTACCCCGTTTTCAACAGTAGGAGTGAGAGCACGGGTGCTCTCTCCGTAGGTTTGCATATGAGTCCTTAGCTCAGGAGTCGCTACAAATACAATTTTAAAAGTTCTCACACTTCAGGCGCGGCTCCGAGGGCACGAGCGATCTTAGATCTTTGGAAATCCCAAGGCCTGAGCTTTTGGCTCCAGGAGGCACCGGAATAATGCATGCTAAAAACCAAAAGCACTGATCCTACTCTCGGTCCTGGGAGTGTGGATTTGATTCCTCAGGTGCGTTTTGATGAGTTGACCAATAGTTTGAAACTCTTTTCAGCAGAGTCACATGGATCAGAAGACTTTTATTAACCAATAGGAGTAGTTGTTAGCAGGACTGCTACATCGAGAGAGACGCCGTCTAGTGGTTTCTTGGACAGAGCTTCTGGCGGCGGTGGCGATACATCTTTTGGGCACTCTGAATTGAATTTAGTCGAGTTTGAGACGCCAGACATAGACATTACGGGTCACAACTCCGTTGAAGAATTTGAAAGTGACCAGACCATGCTTGAAAAACTAATAGGCCCTGCAAAGTAAAAACGCCTGCTGCATTTATTTGAGATATATATTTGAAATTAGCTTTTGGCGCCTAGCAGGTACTTACAAGACATTTTGTTCGTGTTAAAACCTCGTTTTGATAGAATGTTTGGTAGTAAGTAGTCTTCGAAGAACTTTTTCGCCATACTTCAGCTACGAAAAAGTTCTTCGACGAGTACTATAATATAGTACTCGTCGAAGAACTTTCTTCGGCGATTATTAAAATATATTATTATTATATTTTAATATTCGCCGAAGAACTTTTTTGTCGTACTTTAAGTTTTAAAAAGGTAACAATCCATCAACTAATCAGTTAACTTAGTACTGCTATGGGCGCGATGTTTTATGTAAATGCCTTTTTGAAAAGCCTCTACGTTAACCTCCTCGGTGCACTGGCACTTTTTGTCTGCTCGGTGCCCTCTGGCGCAGATCAAACATAAGAAAGAAGGTAATCAGACAAGGCCATCGCCATCAATATAAAATCATTATCTATTCTTTAAATATGTCCCCCCTCAAGAGACAGCCGCCGAGTATGTAATGTACTGCACGGACGCAGCCTACGCGTCCGCTGCATTCGACTTCACCGTCTATGTCTCCGTGCCAGACAACGGTGAGTCGTCTGCTGACTTCGTCAGCAGCTGCAACACCGCCGGCGCCGCCGCCATCCACGCCGAGAAAACTAAGACCACCAACTTCCTTAAGCGCAAGAACGACATCGCCGTCGTCATCAAGGCCGACAAGGGAATAGATTGGAAGCCTACCTTCCAATTCCGTCCATTTGGAATGGACGTGAAAGGAGCAATGGGCCCGGAAGCAAAGAAAGCTGTTGATCAGTTTTCCAAGCTCAGGGCAAGTAGATTTAATCAATCACCAGGGCTCTGCCGACGCAAGATCATTCAAGCGATCAATGTCGCACTCATCTCAGAGAACGTCAAGATGCTGGCGTGCCGTAGACCTTTACTTAGTCTAACCTCAGATGCCCATGGCTCTGGGTTCTTACTTGCGTAGAGCCTCGAGAGCAGAGTATTTTTAAAAACTACCTTTCAAAAAAAATGTACTGCGCTTCGCAGACAAAAAACGTCAGAAGTCTTCGGACAGGAGCGTACGTCCGCACTCCACTGTACTTACCGGTGATATCTCTGCCCATTTCAACTTCTTACCATCTATCAAGTAGCACCTGCTATAGCGGGTGCTTTTTTTAAGAGGCGGTGGGGTGGCGAATGACTTGCGGAAAGATGGGTGGACGTGGTAGGTGCTACGGATACAGGTATACCTTTACCTGTAGCACTTTCCACTTCCACCCATCTTCCCGCAAGTCAGCCGCCACCACACCCCTCTTAATTTTATTTTAGGTCCTCCGAAAGAATGAATCAACGTCCCAAAAGAAAAGGCCGAGTAGACGCCGGAACGTAGTAAAAGTAACTGAAAATCGATCCCACTCTCTTAATTAAGAGAGCGGTATCGATCTTCAGTTACTTTTACTACTTTAATTAAACAACTACTACAATAGTTAAATTTAGTAGTGGTTATAATAAAGAATGCAAAATATTGCTCGCAAAAAATAGCGAATAAAACAAGACACGGAAGTAAAGATACACACAATTCGCCTGCCGGATGAGTTTGCCGTATATTAATATACGGCGAACTCATCCGGCAGGGGAATTGTGTGTGCAATTGCATCACTCTGCCATAAGATGCGCTGCCATGATTTTTTTTGCTTTCGGTGCCAGACGTCCATGCGACCGATCTTATTTTAGTCGTACGTACGGGGCACACAACTTTCTATTTGCCGCCATCAAAACCAGAAGGTCCTGAAAAAAATGTAGGGAGATGCTTCTTTTCATGCCAACGGTAAGTGGTGAGAAGGCAAGGGGTGAAATGTGCATTTTTCGACATGCGGAGCGGGATCAAAAAAAACGGAAACCAGGACTAGAGCAAATAATGGCCGCCTTGCGCAAAGTTAAGAGGGGCGGACGTCGAATCGCGCAACATACTTGAAAGCAAGCCCAGGGCATATTTCATATATGTCCTGCTGCATCGCTGCATGAAACTGAGAGCCATCATCTTTGCGCCCTGCCGCCTCTTCAAGCCTCGGTATTCCTGAAAAGATCAACTGAACGGCGATCCTTGGACAACAGCTGTCATGATTTGAGAAAAATCCGAAGGATAAAAAAATGTGAAGTTTCATTCATATAATGGCCGATCGGCATAATTGCTTGCAACTGCAATGCCATTGGCAGTAAGCCTCAAGTGAGGCAAAATAAAAAGAAACCAAAGTTGCAAGTAAGTATTCCACAGCGCTTAATTCAACGCAATGGCAATAATCAGCCTCCCCAACGATCAGTGATGTGCAGAGCAAGAAAACAGAAGGCGAGAGCAAAAGCAATTTCTCGAGAGGTCTGTACAAACTCCAAGCCCGGCATGCGTGCACACTCGCGTGCGCACGCAGAGCTGACGTTTTCATCACGAAGGGGCCGCTTAGCGAATAAATTTGGTATTGTGAAGCAGCCCGAGTGAACGTGAACGTCAGAGCCCTGTGTGCCATGTTCAAGCAGCCTCCGAGAAACGATCGATTCTGGCTTCGAATCTTGTCGACGCACGCAAAAAAATGGGTGATAAGGCAAAGCAAGCGTCGAACTTACCGGGTGGGGTGTGAGAAGACAGCTCTCCCCCGGGAGACCTAAGCGATCCGTTCACGAAGTAAAGATGCGCGCCAGGTCGTCGATGGCTTCGCGACAAGTTTTTTCTTCTTTCGCTGACGGGAGAGGATGACTTTTCAAAGTTTTTTTGTGCGCAAGTGAAAGAGGTGATGCCGCGAAATGCGAAAAGTGGGGGAACTAGTCTAAGAGATAAGTGGTTCGGTCGTGAAAGCTGTTGGCTAGATGATCTATGGTGCTATTCTTAGAGGTTGATTGCTATCAGGACCTTTTATATGGCCTAAATTACTGTATTGAATAAAACCTAAACGAATCTATTCTAATTACTGTTCCGTTCTATTTGAACGGTAATTAGTCTACTGTTAGCTGAATATAATACAAAAATAAAGATACAAATGGTAACTATGATAAGCTGAATGTAACAGCGAGGTGGTGGCGAAGACGTACTAGCGCCGTCATTTTTCAAAAAGTCTCTGCCGAATGGTTGGAGTTTCTATCTAGAAAATGATATACTTTTGTATCAAACGCGGGAGATGTTACATTCAGCTCAAAGCTCGTTTACACTTCTGAGCTTTAAGACAACATAAATCAAAAATACGAAAAGAACTTGAGCACTAATTGTCCAAGTAAGCAAATGTCCGGAAGCCCGGGTTTTTCATCTGAAAATCTTATAACGCCAAACCTTTCATCACCAATACACCCGCCAGGAATTGTTACGTCATTGCCAACTTAATTGCAAACTTGCACACAAACGCTTCGTCCCAATCACTAATTGAAACAAAGCGTGTGTGTCTATTAAGGTCGCAATCTGGGGCACATGGTCTAATACGTCAATAACATTATGCATTGAAGTCTGAATCTCTGCTTCTATTCAGGTTTATCTGCAAGCGAGCTTTGCTCTTTTAAAATAAGCTTAAAAGTATAAAACACTTGCAGGTAGACCCAAAGAGAAGTTGAATGTACAATATTATTGACGTATTCGACCCTGTTAAAACTTTAAAATCTAGTAATTTCCAGCAATCGCTCGCAGCGCTGCTTTCACGCAATCGTTCGCAGCTCTAGCGCTAAGTAGATACCTTGGCTTTCAGTGCAAGCGAGCGTGCGTGCGCGCTCGACGATATGCAAAAATGAGCACACAGAGCTTTCACTGATCGGCATGTTTGAATGGCAATCATGACTGCCATACGGAGGTCGGCAAGCAGATGCATGGTTATCGGTGATCGCCACTTTAAATAGTTCTTTTCACGCTTGAAGTTTTTTTTCGGGCGACGAAATTAAGGCTTTGATCAAGAATTCAAGTATGCAAATGAAGAAAACAAGAGATTATTTACGATTTGAGCCTCTAACTCCGCTTGAATAGAGGTTTTTAATTACGGCATTTCAGTTTACAAAGTTGAACGTCGAAAATCCGAGCAAAAACGCAAAACATTGCTTTGGCTCTTGATTCTCGATAAGTTTTTTGTGCAGTTATCGAAAGTGATGCTACGGCTTGCTTCCCCCACAAATACTTGGTAGTGCCCAAATTTGTCAGATGGACATGAGCCATGGCGATGCTCGCTTGAAATGCTTACGTCTAACGCAGTGCGACTGCGCATCCGAAGCAGCCGGACGGCGCCCCCGCACCGGGAATCTTAAGGGCCTGTAGCTTGCATCTTGTTTCGCCAACTTGTTTCCCACAAGTTATTTCCTGGATTAGCAGCTCATGCGTGAGAGGTAATAGCCATTACTACGAGTAGCAGTACCGGTGACTGCTGAAGATGGCTCTCTTTCACGCATGGGCTGCGTAAGAAATAGAGGTCGCTACAAATTGTATCGCCTTGCGTGAGAGAGAACTCTCTGGAGCCAGTATTGCTGCTAGCTCCGATCTAGCACCGATATTGGCTCTAGAGAGTCCTCTCTCCCGCGTGCCACGGCCTGTGGCTTGCACTGCCATCAAGAGAGCAGTTGCTGTAAAACAGAGGGGGAAAACGAGGTGCAATCTAATGCTATCGAGCTAAATTGTTCGATTTTTGGCTGATATCGACACCAGCCAAACGTCGCACCACCGAAGGCGCATCATGGTTTATCAGTCTCTTAGAATAGGCGCTTTTGAGCTGTCCGCCGATCATTTAGCAATGACTCAGGTGCTTTTTAGACTATGCACTGACTAAGAAATCTGCGAATTTAAATAAGCGAACACATCAGTCTCCTTATCTTGATCTTATAATTGAAGCTGGGATATAGCGTCAAATTACTTTGGAAGAGCTAAGTTCAAAGCCATGATCACGCAATCTGACTTCGATGTTCGAATATATTCGAACAAAGAAAGCCTGTGTGACTATAGATTTGAACCTTATTCTTCTGTAGTAATTTCACGCCCAATTCCAGCTTTAAACATATAACTACAACTATTGCATGGAGCTCGAACTCAGATCTCCTTGTTCTTGGGAATCTACTTTATGCATGAGTAAGCGTCGTTTATGCTTTCATTCTAGCATTTGCCCGTGAGACCAGCTATACCTCGTCACGTTTAGTTTCAAACGGCTGATCATCATAGACTGAGAGAAAGCTGTCTCTGAGAGGTTCTCTCAGCCTATGTAGACTAAGAGAAAGGCGCTTGAATTTTATAAAGCAGCCTGAGTGAGAGAGGAGTGTACTTGATGATTCCCTGGTGGCGCATAAATTCCGTGATCTACTTAAGCAGGCGCTTAAAGTTTATAGAGCAGCCAGTGAGAGAGGAGCGTACTTGATGCTTCCCCGGTGGCTCATAAGTCCATGATATACGTAAAAAAATTGTGGAATTATGCGCCACCGGATAAGCATCAAGTACCCTCCTCTCTCAATCAGTCTGTTTTATAAAATTCAAGCGCCTTTCTCTCTGCCTACATAGACTGAGAAAAAAGAGCGTGGATTTCAAAGAATCGTCTAAGTGAGAGCAAAGCGTACACGATGCTTCTCGGGTGGCACGTTTTTTTGACCCCGCGGCTTCTCGGTTTTGAGTCTGTTTGCACACCTAGACCCGGTACACGTTAGACAGTGCTAAACGATCATGTGGCGCTTTTAGTGTAGTTTGGCAAAGTAAAGCATAGTACAAGAGATTTGTACATTTCCAATCAAGCAACAAATCGTCTTAGCCTTCTCAGCCAATGTCGATTTAGTCTGAAAAGTACCTGCAGGACAAGCAACAATATGAATACATTACATAGTATGCTGTCTTCAAGAGCTTAACTGGTTTCTAAGTGAGCGCCACCTTCTTGCGCAAATAGCGGCTTTTATCAACCTGAAAATGGCGGTAACCGCTATTTGCAGTAGACAGGCCAGTGAATCGGACAGCAGAAAAGAGTGCTAGCTTAAACACTCACACGCTGTCAATTCGAGTCCCTTGTCGTCTGAAAACTTACTCCTTCATTAACCCTTGCCATCAGTCTTACTTTAACTTCAGCTGTATCTTCTGCATGTACGAGAGTTCAACGGAGAATGAAGTAAGTGCCGACTGCAGCAGTCTGTGCCGGCTCCAGAAAACTTTAATATCAGTTCATACTTCATCTTTAGCTCACAAGCAGGCTAAAGAAAAATGTGGTCTGGGACACGCCTATCGTTCATCATTTCCCTCTGCTAATCCCCAATAAGCAACGGCAAGATATGAAATCTCAACCAGCACCTACCAGAACACGCCTGTCGCCGGTTTCATATCTTGCCGTCGCTTATTGGGGATTTGCAGAGGGAAATGATGAATGAAAGGTGTGTTCCTGTAGCCCTCTGAGAAGCTAAACCTTTGCTCCAACAGGCGCGCTGAGAAAATTATCTGGGGCGACTGTTGAAGCCAAAGAATATATATATATTCTTTGGTCTGGCGCCTGTTAACAGGCGCCAGACCGTGTGATGAAGATGAAGCTGCTGCGTGTATACATAGCAGCTTCATTTTGATCACACGGTCTGGCAGAAGAACGGCTAGAAAACTACAAAACTACCAACAACCTTCTTGTTTACTCGTCTCAGAGTAAAACAGAGCACTGTGTTCTTCATTACTCTGAGACGAGTCTACAAGCAGATTTTCCCATTCAACACACAAGGCTGGTATGGAGATAGACGGGGGCTTCGTTATTGAAGGTGCTTTTTGCCCTAGGGCGGTGGCGGCGCGTGACGCGCTGCCGTTTCCCTGCTTCAATAACGAAGCCCCGGATATCTCTACGCCAGCATTGTGTGTCAAATATGAAAATCTGCTTTTAGACTCGTTTGAGAGTAACGGTCCGCTGCCAGATCATCGCCAAGACTCGGCTCGACGTCGCTTACGACCTCCTCGCCAAGAATTACATCTTCCCGTGCGCAAACCCAGAATGCCCGTATTCCTCCTTTGGAAAAACAAAAGCCTCCGCCTCGGCCTTTCTAGCAGCATCAGTGCCCTCCGCGGCATCCAGCCGCGCTACAAGGCGCTCCTCGTCACTGACGCGTATCTCGTCCCAGATGAAGAACACAGTGTTCTTCTTTACCCTCAGACGAGTCTACAAGAAGATTGTTGGTAGTTTTGTAGTTTTCTAGCTGTTCGTCTGCCAGACCGTGTGATTATGGTGAAGTCGAAGGGCTCGAAGTCTAATGGATCGAAGTCTAAGGGCTACAAGTCGAGGGGCTACAAGTCGATGGGCTCCAAGTCGAGAGGCTACAAGTCGAGGAGCAACAAGTCGAGGAGCAACAAATCGAAGAGACATTAGTTCATGATGCCACATTGACAAGACTCGCGAGTTTGAGCTTGCTCGCAACGACTACAAACTCGCTTGCAAGATTCTCAAGTTAAAATCGTATAGTTTGATTACTGCTAATTACGGCAGGACTGCCACAGCACGTGCTGTCGCTCTGCTCACTACTGTTTGTAAACGCATTCCTTGGTTATCGTTTTATCGTCAATCGAGAAATGGAGGTTCGGGTCTGAAGTTTTGAGCGCAAGAGACAAGGATGCCGTAAAGAGTCCATGAGCTAGGCTTTAAAATTAAAACAAACATTTGCTTGACCTCGAGAAGCACTGCATCATGATAATGCTTTCGTTTCCTCTGGATAACTGCTGCAGTCCGCGAGTTTTAAAAGAAGAGAACAAGCAAATTAGTCGGCGACCAGTGGCCGGAGCGTCGACGAGCTTCTGTGCATCCAGCAGGTCCGCCGTGGCCGCGTCGAAAACGATTACGTGTCGGCGGCGGAGCGGCATGGTAGGCGGGGGAAGGGAGCCATCGTTTGCACGCGAAAGAGAATCCAAGCTCTTTGGTTATACAACATCTTTGTAGTTGACTCAACTCGGAGCTCTTCCATTATAGAGGCTACGTGCAGGGCCTGACTGATTCATCGCCAAGGATTTCGAGAGCGTCGCAATCTTTGAATCAGTCAAAATGGTAACCGCGGTCGCCCTTCCGCATAAAACATGACAGTATGCACTTGCTATTGTGAAATCTATTTTCTTTTGGCGGCGATGAACACTAATAAGCTCTTGTACTCCAATAACGATATAAAAGCTTCGTCTGCACAATCGACCTTGCCCTGACTTTGTTCAACATTCGAGTGTTCGACGATCCTTGATAGAACGGTTTTGTGGGCATATAGTATACTAAGTACTACTCGTGTCTAGCTTATCGGCCTCAATCGTCAATTGACGATTTCCGCTTTTCTGTATGAAACGTCCGCCTTAACTGCAAAGATAATTGTTGCTCCCAGCCGCTCCGCTACGATTTGTCCGCGTTAAACCGCCAAAAATCGGGTCTTGAAAGTGCCAAAATGGCAAGAACACTGCGAAAAATAGAAGTCAAAAGTGTTGTCAATTGACGGCAAAAAGAAGCTAGACACTACTAATTTTGCAGTACGAACTGTGCGGTAACGAAGGTAGATTGTTTTCAAAGTATTTTATCAAAATAAATTGCTCTAAAAAGGAGTTGCCACTTCTGAACGTCTTCTAGCTTACTGGTCTTAAACATCCAAGTTAGCCTGCTGATGCTACCTTACATATTCGCTGGCTCAGTTGTTTACCAAAATTGTTAAAGTACTTCTACCTTTCGTCACCTTGAGGTTTTGTTGTGCAAACAATCTCCAAGCTCAAAGAACGTTTCCACACGTGGTGAAATGAGTTTTGCGCTTCGTACGAAACCCACGAGACAGCGTGAAGTATAAATGGGTTGCGAAAGCAGTTCTTAAGTGACCAATCTGGCACTTGATGACCAGTTTGCTACCTCCCTGACGCCCGAGTGCGCTATCTTCTGGTGAGATAAAATTGAAACCATTCGCCAAAGCTTGCTAACACGCGGCGCCTTAACTGGTAAGCTCTTTCAAAGTTGTCTGAAGTTTTGCAAAAGCTCATCATCCAGCTGGATCTGGTCAGGCATTTAGGTCTAAGGATTGACCTGTGGCTTGCTTTTTTTAATTAATACTACCGATCGGTAACAAAAATGAGGACGCTGAGCTTGCTCAGCATGCATTTGGAATTTATCGATCAATTCCAAATGCATGCTGAGCACGCTCAACGTCCTCATTTAGTGTTTCTTATTACAAGCCAAGAAGAGATCCTGCACTCAAATGGCCAATAAGCCGAACATCACGTGGATCGGTGTGCTCACAGATAAATGACGTCTAACGTGATCGTGCTTTTAAACCGTCAACCAGCCGAACTTCTCTGTGATCTGTAAATGCGCATCTCAAACTGACGTTCGGCTTGTTGAAATTAGAGAGCACGATCAATTTCTTGGCTGTTTGAAAACCCAGTGCCAAGAAAGAGCTCTGTCCCAGGACATTCAAGCAGAAAAACGTCTAATCTGATATCAAATCTTATTAGCTAACAACTTCAAGTTTATTTGAAAATATGTTTCTAGATTCTCCTTTTCCAATTTGTGGACCGGCCCTCGCGAGTCATTGCTACGCTCGATCATTACCGTCCCAAGCCGTATTTTTCTGTATTTTTCATAACGTATAATACACGTAAAATATGCAAAAATACGTCGAGCCTTTCTCGTCATACGAAAAAATACCGTTATCATGCCCCTGTCATACCCTTCTCATATGCTCTTACAGTGTCTCATTCAACATTCGCTCTATCAAATCGAAATAAAAAGGAAAATGTAAAATATTCACACAAATTTGTATAAATATCTTTTGGCCTGAGAAGTCCAAAAAAGCAACACGCCTAGCCACAAACCGACATTTATGTCACCTGATTTTAGACGTTTTTGTACAGTGACCAGAATTGCATGTGCAAAATAACATTCTGTGTCCAAAAAAACGCCCACGGAGGGTACACATAGTTTACATCCTAAAAGCCGAAAATGCGACATCTTCGGTACAGTAAAATGCGTCGTGTCGCGTACGCAAAACGCCTCCGTACAGTGG
>JAULCF010388877.1:0-11641 GCA_032361265.1 Devaleraea mollis | reverse complement strand
GCAGTGGTTGCGCCGATGGCGTGTGTGCAGACGATCGCTCTTCCTGCTGGTTCCAACGCCATCGATGGCGGCGGCACCACCTGTACCGCACTGCTCACTGACCAGCGCGGTGCTGGCTACCCCCGCGTTATTGGCAGCAGTTGCGATGCCGGTGCCTACGAAGCCCCCGACCTCTGCCTGACGCTGTTCACGGGAACACCACCAGCAGCGACCGTCGCCGACGCTGTTGCGCTCGATCAGGCCATTGCCTGTTACAACACTGCCGCCACAGCCGCCGCGTACACGATCAACCTCGCCGCTGACACCTTCGACTACGGCACCGCGCGAGGCGCGGAACCCATCACCCAGGCTGGTGTCGACTTCTCGCTCACCATCAAAGGCAACGCCACCGGCTCCACCATCGAAGGCGACGGCGTCGAGCCTGCCGACTACCTCAGTAAGGGTGTGATTCGGATCGAGAACGGCGCACAACCCGTCACCATCGACACTGTGATCATCAAGGCCAGCAACACCCAAACCGTTGCCGGCGCCGCCATTGTCACACGCGCCAACGACACGACTGTCCGCAACACCACCATCACCGCCGTCACGGTATTCTTCGACGCGACCGGCATCATCACCTCCGGTGCGAACACAACGATCACCAACACCACCACCACCGCCTCGGGCGGCTGGGCGATCGGTATCGCTACCTCCGGTGCGAACACCACGATCACCAACACCACCGTCACTGCCGACGGCGAGGTCTCCGGCTCATTAGGCATCTCTACCTCCGGTGACGATACGACGGTCACGAACACCACCATCATCGCCACCGGCGAAAGCTCAACCGGTATCTCCGCAACTGGTGCGAACGCGATCGTCACGAACACCACCATCATCGCCACCGGCGAAAGCCCAACCGGTATCTCAAAAACAGGTTCGAACCTTGAGCTGAATTCAAGTGTGGTTGTGGGTGGCTGCAGCGGCGTATCGGGGGCAAACAACTTCACGGCGCCTGGGAGCGATGCGGGTACTTGCAGCACGTCGCAGCCGTTGAACATCGGGTTGCCCGCCGCCGATCCTGCGAATGGATGTGCGGTTGCGGCGCCGATGGTGTGTGTTGCCACCATCGCGCTTCCTGCCGGTTCCAACGCCATCGATGGCGGTGCCAACACATGTACGGGACTCCTCGCTGATCAGCGCGGTGCCGGGTTCGATCGCATCCAAGGCAGCGCCTGCGATGCCGGTGCCTACGAAGCCCCCGACCTGTGCGCAAACGTGTACACCGGCACGCCACCAGCCGCGTCCGTCAACACCATCACAGAACTTGACCTGGCCATCGACTGCTACAACGCCGCCACCGCCCCAGCCGACTACACGATCACCCTCGACGCCGCGGGCACCTTCGACTACGGCACCGCCCGGGGCGCGATAGAAATCACCCAGGCTGGTGTCGGGTTCTCGTTGCTCATCGAAGGCAACGCCAACCCCCTCACCGGCACCGGCACCGACGACGGCACCTTGGAAAGTGGAGGTGTGATCCGCATCGGCAACACCGCTATCACGCCTGCTCCGGTAACGATCAACAACACCACCATCAAATCCACCAGCGCCGGAAACGTATCCGCCTTCTACGCATACGGCATTTATACGAACGGTGACGACACGACAATCACCAACACCACGATCTCCACCGCTGGTAGGCACGCAGACGGCATCGTCACGTCCGGTGACGAGACGTCTGTTACCGACACCGCCATCACCACCAGCGGTCAAAGCGCAGATGGCCTCTACACGACCGGTAACGATACGACGATCAAAAACACCACCATCTCAACCACCAGCGGCGGCTCATACGGCATCTCTACGTCCGGTGAGGGCACGTCTGTCGCTGATACCACCATCACAACCAGCGGATACCTCTCAAACGGCATCTCTACGTCCGGTGAGGGCACGTCTGTCACCAACACCACCATCACTATCACCACCCTCGAAGGCGCAACGGGCATCTACACGGAGGGTGACGACACGACGGTTACCAACACCACCATCACCATCGGCGGCAACTTCGAAAACTGGATCGAACCCGAGAGCATCCGCACGTATGGTGCGAACACGTCTGTCACTAACACCACGATCGTCGCCACCGGCTCCGCAGACGGCATCATCACGTCCGGTGCGGGTACGTCTGTCACCAACACCACCATCACGACCGTCGGCAACTTCCGATACGGCGTCCGTGCGTTCAGTGCGGGAACTGCGTCGGTGAATTCGAGTGTGGTTGTGGGTGGCTGCACAGGCAACGTGTCGGGTGCGAACAATTTCACTGCGCCGGATACGGCTGCGAATGGTTGCGGGACGTCGGTGGCGTTGACGGGGCCTACGTTGCCTGGTTTGGCTGGTTTGGCGGACAATGGTTGCGCGGTTACCGCACCAACCACGTGCGTGCAGACCGTCGCTCTTCGTGCGGGGTCCAATGCGATCGACGGCGGCGGCGCTACGTGCACGGCACTGCTCACTGATCAGCGCGGCGAAGACCGGTTCCAGGGCAGTGGCTGTGACGCCGGTGCCTACGAAGCCCCCGACCTGTGCGCCGGCGTGTTCGACGCCGCCAACAGTGCCACCGTCAACAACATCACCGAACTTGACCAGGCCATCACCTGCTACAACGCCGCCGTCGCTGCTGACGCTGGCGACTACACGATCAACCTCGCCGCTGGCACCTTCGACTACGGCACCGCGCGAGGCGCGGAACCCATTACCCAGGCTGGTGTCGACTTCTCGCTCACCATCGAAGGCAACGCTGCCGGCTCCACCATCGAAGGCAACGGCGTTGACACTGCCCTTAGAGGTGTGATTCGGATCAAGACCGGCGCACGACCCGTCACCATCGACACCGTCACCGTCAATTCCACCGACACCACCGGCTTCTTCGCATCCGGCATCGAAACGGACGGCGACGATACGACGGTCACGAACACCACCATCACCACCACCGGCGACTACGCATCCGGCATCAACACGGACGGTGCAAACACGACGGTCACGAACACCACCATCACCACCACCGGCCTCGGCGCAGACGGCATCGTTACGTACGGTGCAAACACGACGGTCACGAACACCACCATCACCACCACCGGCGACTCCGCAGACGGCATTGTTACGCCCGGTGCGGGTACGACGGTCACGAACACCACCATCTCCACCACCGGCACCGCAGACGGCATCCGCACGTTCGATGGGGGCACCGCGTTGGTGAATTCGAGTGTGGTTGTGGGTGGCTGCGACGGGGCTGTATCCGGGGCGAATAATTTCACTGCGCGGAACACTGCTGCGAATGATTGTGGGACGTCGGTGGCGTTGACGGGGCCAGCGTTGCCTGCCCTGGCTACTAATGGTTGCGCAGTGGTTGCGCCGATGGCGTGTGTGCAGACGATCGCTCTTCCTGCGGGTTCCAACGCCATTGACGGCGGCGGCGCTACTTGCACGACGCTTGCTACTGATCAGCGTGGCGCGGGGTTCGCTCGAATCCAGGGCAGCGCTTGTGATGCTGGCGCCTATGAGGCCGCGCAAATCACGATCAACAAGATCGTCGTTGGTAATCCGAGCGTCGAGTCGACGTTCACGATCACCAGCACCGGCACCGGCTGTGCTGCTGCTCCAGCATCGGTGACGATCACTGGCAGCGGTACTGCAGTCGTGTCGGTGAAAGACATCACCAGTGACGGCGCTGCTACGCCGTGCGTTTACACGGTGGCCGAGACCGGCACGGACCCGGCTGGCTATACCGCGAACACGACAACCGTCGACGTGACTCCTGGCGGAACCGCGAGCTTCACGAACACCCAGAACCCTGCTGACGCAACGGTCACGATTGTCAAGACGTGGGTTGGCGTTGACCCCGGCGTCGGCGTCAGGTTCACGATCACACCAGCGGTGCAAGGCTGCACCGCTTCCCAGACGGTGGCTCTCGCTGCCGGGACCGCGTCGACTTCGGTGACGGTGGCCGATATCGCGACCGGCACGGCGCTGGCCTGTACTTACACGGTCACCGAAACCGCAGTGACTGGTTACACGGCCACTTCGATCGAAGTCACCTCGGTGGCACCGGGCGGCACGGCTTCGTTCACCAACACCCAGGATCCGGGCACCGACACCGTCACGATTGACAAGACCGTGGTCGGTGTCCAGGACGTTGAGTCGACGTTCACGGTTGGTTCGACCCAGCCCGGTTGCACGGCGACACCGGGCGAAGTGACGATCACTGGCTCTGCCGATGCTGAAGTCGATGTCGCTGACATCACCAACGACGGCGACGCAACACCGTGTAGCTACACCGTCACCGAAACCGGCACCCACCCGGCCGGCTACACCGCGACTTCGGCGACCGCGACTGTCTCACCGGGCGGAACCGCGAGCTTCACGAACACTCAGGACGCTGGCACGGGCTCGGTCACGATTGTCAAGACCGTGATTGGTATCCAGGGCGTTGAGTCGACGTTCACGATTGGTTCTGCCCAGCCGGGTTGCACCAACACCACTGTGACGATCACGGGCACCGGCAACGCCACCGTGCCTGTTGTCGACATCACCAACGATGGCAACGCCACCCCGTGCGTCTACATCGTGATGGAAACCAGCCCCGACGGCTACACCTCCGACGTATCCGCCACCATCATCAACCCCGGCGAAACCGCCACCTTCACTGGCACTCAGGATGTTGGGACAACGACGGTGTCAGTCACCGCCACGGTCTTTGGCTCCAACCCCGCACTCGAGTCGACGTTTACGATCAGCTCCGCCCAACCGGGCTGCGTCACCACGCCAGCGACCGTGACCCTGACCG
Source organism: Devaleraea mollis (assembly GCA_032361265.1). Classification (NCBI taxonomy): domain Eukaryota; phylum Rhodophyta; class Florideophyceae; order Palmariales; family Palmariaceae; genus Devaleraea; species Devaleraea mollis. The sequence continues at coordinate 6,810 of JAULCF010388877.1, read as the reverse complement.
GCAACGCCACCACTGCTGTGACCGGTGCCGACATCACCAACGACGGCACCGCCACACCGTGCCTCTACACCGTGACCCTCACCCCGTTGACGGGCCATACCAGCCCGACACCGACGCAAACCGCAGGCAGCGGCGACACCGCCACCTTCGTGCTCAACCAACAAGTCGGCGCCTTTCGCTCGTTCAACCTTGATGTGAACGATCCGATCGAATGCGGCGGACAGTTCACCGGCACACCCACCGATAACTGCGATGACACCAACAGCGACTCAGAGACGACGGTCGAGACTCCATCAGCCGCTATCCCAACTGGAACCCCGGCTGAACTCGCCTTCACCGCACGCACCACCACAACCACCACCCAACTCGCCCTCATCCTGACCGGACTCGGCGCACTCATCCTCGGAACCCTCCGCCGCCGCAACGACTGACCCGGTAACGGTGCAAGTTGCGGGTGTCAGAACCGCTGCGAGTAGTTGCGGCGCCTGCCAGCTCGGCCAGCCTGGGTTAGTTCTTTGGGAGTTCGTTGAAGGGCGTGTTGCGGTCGGGGCCGGGCTCGCGAGGCAATCCGAGTGCTCGCTCGCCAAGAGTGTTGCGTTGGATCTCGTCGGTTCCGCCGCCGAGGCTCATGCCGCGACAGTTCAAGATGTGGTAGTTGAAATAGTCGTCGTCGACATTGCGCTCGTCACTCAGATCGCTTCGCCACGCCGGCGACCCGGGGAACGCCAGGCTCGCAGCTAGTTCAGCGGCGGCCCGACCTTGTTTGGTGCGCCACAGCTTGCCGATTGACGGATGGACACCTCGTGCCCCGATCCATCGCACGACCTGCTCGCCAGAATGCAACCGAGCCAAGTCTTGGCGCACGACGGGATCGTCGAGTCGCCCGGCACGTTCGGCAAGTTCGATGAGTTGTGCGACCGGGATCGGTGAGCGTCCGGCCTTGGAACGTGAATCTGATGTGCCGCTCATGGACTTGGTGCCGGTCTGCTGCCGCTCATGGCCGAGTAGTGCCACCGCCGTTGCCCATCCGCCATTGATCTCGCCGACCACCCACTCTTTCGGGACACGCGCCTCGTCGATGAAGACTTCGTTGAACTCGCTGACGCCAGTCATCTGCACCAGGCCACGCACATCGACACCGGGTTGTTTCATCGGCAGAATCAGCATGGTGATACCGCGGTGTTTCGGCGCGTCCCAGTCCGTGCGGGCGAGCAGGATCGCATAGTCGCTCTGCTGCGCACCCGAGGTCCACACCTTCTGCCCGCTGACGACCCATTCGTCGCCGTCGAGTGTCGCCCGGGTCGCGAGCGACGCCAGATCAGAACCCGAGCCGGGTTCGGAGTACATCTGGCACCAAATCTGATCGCCTCGCAGTCCCGGGCGCAGAAAGTGTTCCTTGAGGTCGGCCGTTGCGTAGTCCCGGATGGTCGGCATCGCCATGCCAACGCCGATGCCGAACATGGCATCTTCCCGTGGGATCTGGCCCCGGGAGACTTCGTGCCAGACCTGGAGGTGTTCCTCGGACAAATCTCGACCTCCGAACTCGACGGGATAGTCGAGTGCGGCCAGGCCATGATCGAAAAGCGCCGAGCGCCAGGCTTTGGCTCTGGCCTGGGTTCCAGCGACACCATCGAGGACGCCGGGCAACGTGCTATCGAAGAAGGCCGTGGCTTCGGAGCGGAATTCGGCAACGGTGGGGGCGACAGAGCTCGTCATAGCCCCGACACTAGTGGTGCGCCTGATCTCGCTGTCAGCGAAGCCGACCAGTTGTTAGGGCCGGAGCCGGTACAACTCGACTGGTTGTTCGATGCCGCGCAGGTCATGGGGCCCCAGCGGCTGGGTTTCGCACGTGACTGGAGCATCGGGACTTGCTGCGTGATGGTCGTGGAGCGCGTCGACGATTGACTGGGTGGCGACGATGGCGTCGGGGTAGGCCTGGCCCACGATGCGGGCGGCGGTGTTCACCACCGTGCCGTAGAAGTCACCGCCGCTGCGGATCACTTGGCCATAGGAAAGACCGACCCGCATGCCATCGAGCCCGGCAATGTCCCGGCCAATATGCACCAAGGCCCCCGCGACCCGAACTGCTGAAACGGGGTCGGGCGTGGCGAACATGACTTCGTCGCCGATGAGCTTGACGACCGTGCCACCATGGTCGACCACGGCGTCTTGAACCTCGCGTTCGAACCGGACCATTGCCGCCATAAAGGCCGCAGCATCTACCTGTTCGGTAAACGCCGTGAAGCCAACAAGGTCGGCAAAGCCAATGGTGTGATCCTGCAACGTTGCGCTACGTGAAGCGTCGACGATCCATGCCTGCTCGTCGGCCAGAACAGCGGCGAGATGTCGGCGAACCAAGGCCGCGGTGGCATCGAGAAACGCGGGCAGCGATGCATCTATCAGGGCGGCATAGGCCTCGACCGCATCGGTAAGCCGGGCGGGGGTCGTGTCGATAGGAGGCTGGAAGTTGACCCGGAGCAACTCGGTGGTCGCTCGGGCGATGCGGGCAGTAGAGGAACCAACGACGCGCACGACGCTGAGCATCTCTTGCTCGCCCACCAAGTCAGCCAGGCTCGCAAAGAGTCGAGTTGCCTCGAGTTCTTCAGGGGTCAGGCCGAGGCCAGTTCCACCCTGCAGTCCCATTGCCAGCCGGAGCCGGCGAGAGAACTCTTCGTCGATTCCGACATTGTCTAATGCCTGATCGGCATCGGTGCCATGAAACGGATTCGGCCGAATCGATCGCTGCGAGAGAGCCTTGGCGAAGCCAAATTCTTCGAGCTCATCGAGTGTCACGCCACGATCGAGTAATACCCGAACTGAATCGACGAGATCATTGTCGTCTTGTGCTCGCTCGTGATCGATACCACGGGCGCGCAGCGAGGTGGCGGTCAGTTCAGACATCGGAATAGACGGTAGTAGCCGGGTGTGACACCCGCGTGTCGGGCGGTGAACCACCCCTACCTGTTAGACGTCGAGGGCCTCGGCCAAGGTGTTCCAACCCAGGGTGGCGCATTTGATGCGGACGGGAAACTTGACGACACCCTTGAGTGCTTCGAGGTCGCCTAGGTCCACGTCAGGAGGTTCGGGCAGCACCCCGGAGTCGTCGTCTTCGAGCGAGTTTTCGTGGATCGACATCATCGACTTGACGGCCACGGTGAGTTCGTCGACCTGGGCCAGTGTCTTGCCCTTGATCGCTGCCGACATCATCGAGGCTGACGCCTGGCTGATGGAACAGCCTTGGCCGCCAATGGCGACTTCGGTGATGACGTCGCCTTCGATCTTGACGTAGACCTGGACCTCGTCGCCACAGAGCGGGTTAAACCCTTCGGCGTGCTGGGCAGGTGGTGTTTCGAGCTCGCCGCGGTTGCGGGGACTCCGGTAATGATCGATGACGATTTCTTTGTAGAGATCCTCAAGTCCTGACATGGGACTCTCCTTTAGAACGAAAAGAGGTCGGACGCATCGTCGAGAGCTTCGACAAGGCGGTCGACGTCGGATTCATCGTTGTAGATGTACAGCGAAGCTCGGGCGGTCGCGCCGACACCGAGTTCTTTCATGAGTGGTTTTGCACAGTGATGGCCGGCACGAACGTTGATGCCGTGCTCGTCGAGTACCTGTGACAGATCGTGCGGGTGCACGTCCTTGAAAGCGAACGAGAAGACGCCGCCTCGCTGGGCAGGCTCAGCTGGCCCATGCACGATGACGTCGTCGCCATGGCGTTCCTTGATCGAACGCATGAAGTAGGCGCTGAGTTCAACTTCGTGCCGACGGATGTTGTCCATGCCAATTGCCTGGAGATAGTCAACCGCTGCCCCGAGGCCCACGATCTCCGCGATCGGTGGTGTACCAGCTTCGAACTTGTGCGGCAGGTCGGCGGTGGTGAATCCCTCGGTCGTAACGTTGGCGATCATGCCGCCGCCACCGAGAAACGGGGGCATGGCTTCGAGGATTTCCTTGCGGGCCCACAACACGCCAATGCCGGTCGGGCCACACATCTTGTGTCCGCTGAACGCAGCGAAGTCAATGTCGAGGTCAGCCACGTTGGTGGCCAAGTGGGGGACAAGCTGACAGGCATCAACTGCACACAGCGCGCCAGCGGCATGGGCGGCGGCGGCAATACGTTCGACCGGCACGAGGGCACCAGTGACATTGCCCATAGCGGTGACCGAGACCAGCTTGGCGCCGTCGAGTAGTTCCGCAAGGTTGGACAGGTCGAGCAGGCCATCGCTGCCGACCTGGATCCAGCGCAGCTCGATGCCTCGTTCGGCGGCAAGCATGTGCCACGGCACGATGTTCGCGTGGTGTTCGAGCACACTGAGCACGACGACATCGCCTTGCTGGAGGTTCGCTCGGCCCCATGAGGCGGCAATGAGGTTGAGGGCTTCGGTTGCGTTCTTGGTGAAGATGACTTCTTCGACGCTGCGGGCGCCGATAAACCGAGCAACCTTCTTGCGAGCGCCTTCCATGGCCCGCGACGCCTTGTCGCTTAGGAAGTACGCGCCGCGGTGCACGTTGGCGTTGGTGCTCTCGTAGTAGTCGCGCATGACGTCGAGTACTTGGGTTGGCTTTTGCGAGGTGCTTGCCGAGTCGAGGAACACAAGTTCCCGGCCGTTGATCGGCTTGTTCAGGATCGGGAAGTCGGCCTTGATGGCCGCAACGTCGATTGAGCTGGTCTCGGCAGGAGTGGTGTTCACCGGAAGGCCTCGTACCCGTCAGATTCGAGTTGCTCGGCGAGTTCCATGCCGCCACTAGCCACGATCTTGCCATCGACGAGCACATGCACATGGTCAGGCTCAAGCAGGTCGAGCAGACGCCGGTAGTGGGTGATTGCGAGCACGCCCATGTCGGGGCGGTCTTCCTTCACCGCTCGGACGCCGCTGGCCACGATCTTGAGCGCGTCGACATCGAGGCCGGAATCGGTCTCGTCGAGCACCGCGATGGTGGGCTCAAGCATGGCCATCTGGAGGACTTCGGCCCGCTTCTTCTCGCCGCCGCTGAAGCCTTCGTTCAGGAATCGTTCGGCGAACTTGGCGTCCATTTCCAGGCGTTGCATCCAGCCCATGATGCGGCGGCGGGTGTCGAGGACCGATTGGTCTTCGCCGCGGCGAGCCGAGACTGCTTGTTGCAAGAAGTTGTTGACGGTCACGCCAGGAATCTCTTGCGGGTACTGGAAGGCGAGGAACATGCCCTGCTTTGCCCGCACATCGGGTTCCCATTCGGTGACATCGTCGCCGTTGAGCATGACCGATCCAGAGGTGACTTCGTACTCAGGGTTACCCAGCAGAGCACTGGCCAGTGTGGATTTACCGGAACCGTTCGGTCCCATGATCGCGTGCACCTCGCCTGCTCCGACCGTGAGGTCGATACCGGAGAGAATTTGCGTCTCATCGGCAGAAACATGGAGATCGCGAACCTGGAAAAGTGGGGCATCAGACACCCGCCCAGTCTAGGAGGTCGAAGCCGTTTGTAGCCGTGCCTAGCGGTGCAAACACGAGGCACATCCATTGACAGGGGCCAGTTTCGGGCGCGGTCGCCTCTCGGATCATGAAGTACTGTCCTGTGGTGGACGACGGACAGGACATTCGGTTGACCTTCGATGGCGCTGCGGCGTTGTACGAACGAGCGAGACCGACCTATCCCCGCGAACTCTTCGATCTGCTGTTTGACCAGCTACCGCACCGGCCCCACATCGTTGAGATGGGCCCCGGAACCGGCCAGGCCACCGAGTCGTTGCTCGAGCGGGGAGCGGTGGTTACTGCGGTCGAGATCGGTCCCGCACTCGCCGGGCTGCTCGCGCGTAAACACTCTGAGCCCAACAAGCTCACGGTGCTGAATGCGACGTTCGAAGACGCCGACATAGAGCACGGTTCGTGCGATGCCGTGTTTGCGGCGACGGCGTATCACTGGGTTGATGCCGACGCTCGGGTGGAGCGACCACTCGAGTTGTTACGGCCCGGCGGCGTGGTGGCGGTTGTTGATCTCGTGCAGGTCGATTCGGCCACCGACAACGGATACTTCGCCGCGGTCCAGCCGATCTATGAACGTTTCGGGGCGGCCAAACGGCACCAAACTCCCCAGAACTACGCCACAGTTGTGCCACCCATTGCGGAGCAACTGCACGCGAGCGGACGCTACGACACCGTCGAGGTGCACCGTCACCCGTGGGACCTGGTCTATACGTCGGCGAGCTATCGGGACCTACTGCTGACCTATTCGGGCACGTTGATGAAACCGGAGCCTGAGCGGTCAGAGATGGTTAATGCGCTGATCGAAGTAGCTGATGATGCATTCGGGGGAAAGGTGACCCGTCCGTTGTGTGCGACGCTCACCCTGGCGACCGTTCCGGCCTAGGCGGCGGTTCTCGCGAGACCAGACCGTTTTCGAATAGCGCTTACTAGATAGCGCTTACTCGAACAGGATTCCCGCAAGTACTTGCTGAAAGCGAGTGTTGTCTGGGTTGGCGAAGGCCGACAGTTCATCTGGATTGCGCGCTGCGAAGGTCACCAATGCCTCGAGCGCGGCCTGTTCACCATCGCCAAGATCGAAGGCATCGAGCCTTTCGCCTAGGCGGCGTACGTCAGTTTCTGTGTAGCTCATAGTCCCCAGACGGTGCACGTACGCAAGCGTTACAGCCCGTCGGATTCTTTTTCGACGAGGAGGCCAGACGCGACAACACCCGCACCTCTGCGCGGTGCGGGTGTCATCATTCGCCTTTGGTAGTTAAAGGAGAACTAGGTGCTCGCTGCAAAGTACAGCGAGTGATCCGGACTAGTCCGGCATCGGGATGCGCTTGATTTGTAGTGGGTTGTC
>JAULCF010388876.1:0-27581 GCA_032361265.1 Devaleraea mollis | reverse complement strand
ATTTTCAATAATGAAGGAGGAAAAGATAAAGAAGTACTTGAATATTTTAAAGAACCTTCTTGGAATAATCCAGTAGTTAGAATTATAGATCACAAAAAGAAAAACCTAGTCAATAGGATTAGTGGTAATTATTCTGTGCTTGGTATAACCGACGCAATGATTCAAGTTTTAAAAACAGAGAATATAGAAATCCCTAATTACCTTAGTCTACTTCAAGAGGAATTAAGTGCTCAAGAAGGAGGCATCCAGACTGCTTATTTATCAATGTATTGCTTTTGGTCAGGGGAGAAAAAACTTGGCGATATTAGTGGTGTTGTAGAAACCCAAGCAGGTTTTATGGACGGACGTGAAGTTGTAAAAGTAGATTTTTCTTCGGATGTGATCTCTTATGAAAACTTATTGAATCAGGCAAAAACAAAAAGCTGTGCTAGTCATGTTTATACCGACAACCTCTTTCAGCAATTAGCAGCTGATAAAGTAATCGGTTCTAAATATGCTTCTAAAAAATCAACATTTAGATTGGATAAAGAAACTAAATACTACTTGTATAAAAGCAGTTACAAATATCTCCCGATGACTAAACTTCAAGCGGTAAAAGCAAATAGCCTTATTGGAAAAGGGCAATCTCCGAACGAAGTATTTTCTACTAGACAATTGGAGTTATTAAAGCAAATCCAAACGAATCCTAATAAGCGATGGAAAAGCGCAATCAATATTGATATTATCGAAGCGTGGAATCGAATCGAAAAAGCATAAGTAAAATATTTAATTAACTCTGCGGTTTAATAAAAATCGCAGAGTTAATTTCTCTACTCTTTTTCTTTAAATTTATTTTTATCAACCAAATAATATTTCTCTCCTTCCAAGACAACTTTAAAGTCATTTTTAAATTTTTCTTCTGGCAAATAATAATCCGTACTGATCACATGTGCACCCGAAGCCTTTGCTTTTTCAAAACGTGATTTATCATTTGCTCTAGCTTCCCAAGTTCCTGCATCTGCTCTTGTTCTAACCAAATAACCTTGTGCTACTCTTTTTTGAATCAAGTCAAAATCTTTGACTGGATCATTAAGAATCAAAAATGCCGCTTCCGCCGTCCCTGCTGGAGCATTGACAAACATCGTTCGTTTTTCCAGACTAGGATGGCCTCTGATATAACGGATCATGATGTCGTCATTTTGATCTAATACAAAAATAAATTTCCCCTTAGCATCTTCTAAAGACCCCCACCCTTTACTCAAAACCGCCATTTCTAAAGTCCTTGATTTCTTTCTGATATTGTTAGGCCTAATTAATTGGCTTTCATTGAACACTGACAGAATCTCCATATCGACCGTATCCAAAGCGCCTTCTGAAAAAAGGAAAGGCTTGGTAAAGCCAGGTCGATTGATAAATTCTTCTTTGGTATTGAGGGTAATAATTATCGGGTAGTGATCCGGGTTTTTATTTGACCAATTTTTTATTTCTTCTAGACAGATTTTAAACGTTCCACAGTTACTTCTAAAATCAAAATCATGATTATGCAAAACTTTTAATCCGGGCGATTCCATAACTAACGTATCAAAATGCTCCGATTTCATTCCTTGCATTTCGATCATCTTCAGTCCAAACGGATATTTAAACTTCCCTCCCATCGGATCATGATACACGTCAATCTCTAAAGACCTTAAGCCCAAATCCAATTGCTCTGTCAATGAAATATGTCCATAATCTAATTGCATCGCTTGGATAGAATCTTCCATAAAAAATCCTTTCCAGATTAAGGGATCCATCCTCATCTTATAACTATTATGAGAACCAATCACCTGTACATTATTGAGCTGAGGAACAAATACTTGATCATTATAACAAGTAAAAGAAATAAGACTAAACAGAAGAAGGTAGAGTATATTTTTCATACCCCTAAAGTAAGAGTAATAAAAAACATAGTATATACCGGTAGGGATTTTTATCAATACTTTTTAGAAGTTTAATATTATTTTCTATAAAACAAAGACATTCATTATTCAGTATACTGAAAACTCCAAACACTGAACAATGAACATCTTTTATGTCAAAACCTAATGACTTTTAATACTTATCAATACTTAAGGCAAGTGTACTTCAGCAAATTTTATTAGATCCGCTAAACTAAATTGTCCTGATGGAGTAGCTGGTAAAAACGGTGTGAATCCTCCAGATACATTCAAGATTGAATCAGCATCTCTCTTCAACATCCTTACAAAAGTATCGGCTACTATTTTCGCTCCTACTGGCCCCAATTGATTTCCAGCTCTCAGTACCGAAGCTTCTCTAAGAATGTAATACCATAGTGGTGTCTTTTTTAAGAGAACTCTTCCATTCGAATTCAGAACGGCAACTTCATTCGCTGGTAGCCCCGAAGTTAACTGTGCAGTAGTCATCGGCGTAATTCCAAAATGACTTGCGACCGCTTGTCCACTTGGCAAACCCATTGCCAAAGCTCGTCTAAGATTTCTAGTTGCTAGAATCGCCATAAGACCAGACATCCCTGGTAAAGTTTCTAAACCTCCAGCAAGCACACTATCAATTTTTTTAGCATTATTAAATACCGGAACAGAAATCCCTGTTCGAACAAAGGCATTGAAATCAACAACCCAATTTGATAAAACAGGTAGATTTGGATTTCGGTTAAACTGAAAAACCTGTCCAAGGGTAGCATTTATAAAATTGAAATTTACCCAATAGGTTGGACGAATTTGACTATGCCCAAATCGATAAGCAGCTACTGCAAATTCTACTGGCATTCTAAAGCTACTTCCTATCGGAGCTCTTACATTGGCAATTGCATCATTGACTGCTGTTGATCCACATATCCTAACTAAATAATCATTCAACACTACTGCTTGATAATGATGTGTTACCATTTTCTTGGCTTCCACAAATATGTCCCCAGGGAAGTTAGCCAATAATAAAAAGTCCACCACCTTATTATGAAACTTCAACATTGAATGATGGAATTGAGAGACAATTAAGTTTTCATCATTTCTTGGATCACCAATAATCGCAGTATTAGAAGAACTAGCAGGATTTAAAGGATTACAAATTCTTGGTAGATCAAAGTCCGTTTGAATACGCATTCCTCTTGACCCTCCTGTTCCTCCAGGACCTCCTCGTCCGACATTACGGTTAGTTCCTAGTTGAAATTTAATCGCAGTCATTGGTGCACTACTTGGAAAGGCATACAAATAAGGGTCTAAGGCAGGCCCTCTTCCGTAAACAGAATCCAGATCTAAGGCTGGAGACCTCATATTATTAATCGAATTTGCATTTGTCTTTGTATCTAATGTTGAAGATACATCTAGCGTAACATCATGATCTACAAACTGACCAAAATAAGTATAGCCTGCCGGAATATTTGAATCTTGTGGCGTATCTCTTGATGGGTCTCCCATTAACCCTCCTAACTGACCAAGCAAAACCTGAGTAGAAATATTAAACGGTAATCGACTAGAACTACGGACAGCACTAGGAGTAAGATAACCAAACCGATTACGACATTTTGATTTATAAAAAAAGGGGGGAAACCAAAATTTTGAAAGCTTAACACCATGAAACCTTTTAGTTTTTGGCCTCAGAGCTTTGAGAGATTCTTTTCTTTCCATCGGAAGTTTATCAATAGCTTCTTTGGCTTTAGGCTTGATCATTTTCAATGCAGCAGAAATCTTTCGAGAACTGAGGCTGGCATTGAACTTTAGATCCTTCATCCGTTTTTCAATGTCTGCAAGTTTGAAACCTGTCTTTTTCGGAGATGTACTTTTAGGCTTTCTCCTTGGGGCTTTTCTTTTAGCCATGTTTGTAAGTTTTAAATATGAATGCCTACTCTATACAGTTTTCGGCTTTCCTGTATTAAAACTTCTCCCAACTTTAAAAATATTTTTATCTATACTTAATCTTACATGCTTTGTCTAAAACCAAGATAAGAGTATTCTATCCTTTAAAATAACCTAAGTATACCAACTAGAGCTTTCAGTTTATAAAAAACGACTTTCAATTAACAATGCTTCTATTTACTCTATTAACATTCCCTTAAAGCATTAAACTAAAAATCCCCTTATCTTTGTAGCCGAATAATTAATAAGCAAGCTAGTGATCTGTAAACAAATAGAAGTTGACTCAATTGCTTATACTAGTAAGCCAAAAAAATGACACAATAATTTTAGTTTGGCTCTTAATTCACAACCATGAACAAAATAACATACCTAATAGCGCTGCTATTCCTAAGCAGTAATCTAATGGCTCAAAATTTCGAATGGGCTTTCACCACCAATCAGTATGACCGTTGCAATGATTTTAGCGATGGTTTAGCCATTGTAAAAAAAGGCTTTGAGCGTGGTTATATTAATAGGGAAGGTCAGATTCATATAGCACCTCAATTCAATATCATTGATGCATTTTCAGAAGGCGTTGCGTCTGCAGGTTATACTAATTTTAAAACCATGGATTCTAAAAGTGGTTTTATTAATCGAAGTGGGAAATTTGTCATTGAAGCACAGTATGAAGTGACGAGCCCTTTTCAAGAAGGTTTTGCTTGTGTACGTATAAATAAACTTTGGGGCTTCATCAATCAATCAGGAAAACTAATTATCCCTGCAAAATTTCAGTCCGCGAGTACGTTTTCTGATGGCCTTGCTCCTGTAGAGTTTGAAGGTAAATGGGGCGTTTTAAATACTTCTGGAAAATTCATTATTGAACCTAAGCTAGAATATCTGCTAGCAGAATCCGATGGCTTGTTTTGTGCAAAGATTAGAGATAAGTGGGGTTATATTGGAAAGAATGGTAAACTTGCGATTTCTCCAATCTACGATTATGCCAGTAGCTTTTCAGATGGCTTGGCGAGAGTAGAGCAAAATGGAAAATTTGGATTCATTAATACTTCTGGCAAATACGTCATTGAACCAAGGTTTAGTAATGTGTTCAGTTTTTCTCATAATCTAGCACCAGTCCAGATTGATGGTAAATGGGGATTCATTGATCGAAAAGGAAATTTCGCAATCAAACCTCAGTATGATGAAGCTTTTGGATTTTATGAAAAATTAGCTAGAGTCAAAGTCAATGGCAAATGGGGTTATATCCGAACAAATGGAGAAATTGCCATCGAACCGCAGTTTGACAAAGCTTATGATTTCAAAGAAGGTCTAGCTCGTGTAGAGCAAGGCAGCAAAAGAGGATTTATCCGATATACACCTCCAACAAACAAAGAGCTGATTGTAGATCAACCAAAAGCAAAGCCAATAGAATTGACGCGTAGAAAAATAAAAGAGGGAAAAACAATTGATGTTCAGGGTTCTGATTTTACTATTAAAATCTATGACCATAATAAAATCGATGGGGACATTGTCTCTATGAATTATAATGGAAATTGGTTAATAAAAGATTACACTTTGAAAGCGAAACCACATGCTTTTGAAATCCATCTAGATCCAAATATCGGAGACAACTACCTCCTACTCTATGCAATTGATTTGGGAAAAAACCCACCAAATACTGTTGCATTGATTATTGACGATGGCAGTTCTATCCAAGAAGTTGTTTTGAATGCCGATTTAAATCAATGCGATATTATTTACTTTAAGTAAATTTTTAATTTAATCGTTTTTATTGTCTCGTCGATTTTAATCCACGAAAATATAATAGGGTAAGTTGCGAATGAACGTGCCCTTAGATTTGGATGTTTAGCCTTCGAAACATATAGAGTCGCAATAATAGTCGCTTCTCTCCACTTAAACTAATTCATCTCCCATCGTCTACCGTTCATAAAATAAATATTAAAAAAATCTTTGAAATACTTGCAAGTACAAATAAAATAAACCAACTTTGAATTTCAAAGTACTTTTAATCTTATGGTAATGGATAAAAGAAACGAACAATTAGAAGCTTTAGGGGAGATACGATCACTCATGGAACGTTCTTCCAGGTTTATCTCTCTTAGTGGGCTTTCTGGTGTAGCTGCAGGAGTTTTTGCATTAATTGGTGCAGCTTTAGTTTTTCATTATTTCGATGTAGCTCCTTTTGAAGGAAGAAAATATTACGTTGTAGATCATGGCCAACTAATTTGGGGTTTGAAACCTTTAAAGTTTATGGTCGCAGTCGCAGGAGGCGTTTTCATCCTTGCATTAAGCTCAGCTGTATTTTTTACGGCTAGAAAGGCAAAGCGAAAAGGCTTAAAAATCTGGGACAGAACTTCTCTAAGACTACTAGTCAACATGGTAATCCCATTAGTCGCTGGAGGTATTTTTTGCCTTGGATTGATGAACAATGGAGCCTTTGGCTTAGTTGCACCAGCTACTTTAGTATTCTATGGTTTAGCTTGTATTAATGCTAGTAAGTATACTTTAAATGAAATCCGAAACCTGGGAATAGCAGAAGTGTTACTCGGACTTTTCGGAATGTTTCAGCCAGGTCTAGGTCTAGAACTCTGGGCTATTGGATTTGGAGTTTTACACATTGCCTATGGTACTTTGATGTATTATAAATATGATCGAGCTTAGCTCATTTTGACATGAAAAAAATCATCGCCAATTTAAATAAGGCTTTTGACAATAAAGTGCGACTAGGAATCATGTCGATGCTCATGGTCAACGAATGGGTGGACTTCAAGACATTGAAAGAAATGCTTGAACTTACCGACGGAAGATTAGCGAGCCATGTAAAAGCTCTGGAAGAGAGTGAGTATCTAGAAATCAGAAAACAGTTTATCGGGAAACGACCGAACACTAGTTATAGAGCAACTACTCTTGGAAAGAAAGCTTTTTCTGATCACCTCGATGCGTTGGAAGCTTTGCTAAAGCTTAAAGGATAGACTCAATTTAGGTTTACTAAAAAAATAGTAACCGAAAAATATCAGACAGGACTTAGTCCTTATTTTTTTACTAATTCACTTTGAATTTCAAAGTACTTTAACTATGATTGGATTTTCAATTTTAAGTATTTTAATTGGACTTATTGCTTTCGGAATACCGATGGTCTTAGGTATAGTTAGCTGCACAAAATATTTATTTAATGCACCTGCTCAGGTTTCTATTATTGATGCATATTCGCAACAGTACGAATCTATACTAGACGTGTCAGAGAAAAGTGTTTCTGTCAAACCAATTATCAAAAGGTGGAGTTACGCAGAAGCTATTAGCATGGGAGTCGCTCCAGTAATGGGAGTTATTGTCTCCTTCTTTTTTGCGGAAATTAAAGTTCCTTTTGATCCATTATACTCCGTGTCCGCGATTACATTTATCGCAATTGGTTATTTCTCTTACTGGCTATCTCGGAGGTTTAGAGCTCAGCTTCCACTAAATGTAAATCTCTTATTACCATATGGCATTCTGATTGGAATATTCTGTTATATCTTTTTGTTCTTACACTTTATAAGCATTTCAACAGCTCTTGCACTAGCCTTTGCATCACTACTTGCGTTTCCAATGCTTGCACCTTTACCAGCAACTTTATTCGCTATAAGGCAATTTCAAATACAGCAAGCGTTTCTCAAAAAGAACATAAAACGAAAAGAAGATTCTGGAGAATACATAGATAAATGGACAACAACTTTAGCATGGAATAACTCGATAAACCCTCTTGTACTAGCTGCCATAATTATGATAATACTAGCAATCCTTTTCATGGTCGGGCAACCTCTTGATGGTTTTTGGCAAGCGTTTAGAGGAAGTCATGGTTTTCTTTTTTCAATTGAAGATCTCGACTTTTAAATAAAGCAACAAAAAATATAAAGATGAAAACGATATTAAAATTTCGAGAAAAACTAGCAATCAATCTGGTCGAATACACTAAGCCATATTACGTTCGATGGTTTAAAAAAAAGCAAGAAGCCTGGAAGCATTCAACTAGTTCTCTAAAAAAATTTCCAGAAGGAAGTCTTGGAAAAACACTTGGTGATTTTTTAGAAAAAAACAATTTTCAATTAATCCCGAAACTAGAGGATCATGATGTTTTACATGTTTTATTAAATTATAAAACAACCATCACAGGAGAAATAAAAATGCAGTTCTTTTTACTTGGAAATCGAAAAAGATCTTTATATGCATTGTTTACAGCAATCATCGGAACCGTACTCGTACCAGAAAAGATTAAAGAATTTTTAAAAGAATTTTCAAAAGGAAGACGTTATGCTCCTATTTCAAAATGGAGTTTCGAATACCTTCTGGCAGAGCCTCTTGATTTATTACAAAAACAGGTTTTCAGGCAAAGATTAGAAGGCCGTCCTTTTTTATTTTAAGCGAAGAAGTGTGTTGATTTTCTAAAAATACTTTTAAAATTAAAATGCTCATGTGTAAATTTTCAAATATAAAATCAATGGCTCCGGAAGAGCAAAATGCAATCTCGGAGGGAAGGGCAATACATGAAAATACATTAGCAAATTTAGCATCACAACATCAAGATTTGTCTAAAGGATACTTTGGCCCTGAAAGTATGACTTGGTTCATATACCGTGAACCAACGATTGTTCTTGGAAGTATGAGGGCCTTACTTTTACAAATCGCACATCCATACATTGCTAAAGGCGTTACTATGTTTAGCAATTTTGAACAAGATACGATCGGACGAGCTCACCGAACTTTTCTGTCTATGGTCAGAATATGGTTTGGTGATATTCCTACAGCAAATAACTCCGCAAGGAGATTACATAATATTCACAGCATGATCCGGGGTCAGATGGTCTGGGAAACCGAGGACGAAACTATTGTTAACCCATTTTGCGCCAATGACCCCGACCTGCTGTATTGGGTACTCGCTACGTTGACTGATACCTCTTTGGTTCTTTTTGAAAAAACGGTTAGAAAACTATCCACTACCGAGAAGGAACAATTTTATGAAGAAAGTAAAATTACGGCTCAACTTATGGGGATTCCTCTTTCGGAATATCCCGAAAATTTAGACCAATTCTATATCCGATACAATACGGTACTTAATAACAACACGCTTCAATTACTTGCTGAAGGAAAGGAAATTAATACTGCATTATTCAAAGTACCTTATCCGATTCGTCGGATCAATGAAATTTTAGCAGAAGGTTTTTTTCCAGAACCTGTGAAAAAGATATTTGGATTTAAACCAGGAAAAGGATTACTAAGAAGTATAATCTTTTTAGCAAAGATCACCACCCGATTGATGCCCGATGATCTAAGATTTCCACCTCATTATCATCAAGCAAAGTATCGACTGGCTCTTTCGGATAGAAGAAGTCCAAGGTTAATCGAAAAAATACATTATTGGATGAGTACTCATATCAATTGGTATTTTATTTCAAATAAATTAATCCCTATAAAAAAACGTACTTGCCCTTTTTAAATAGCCCGATTTTCAAAAACAGATTTAACAATTAAAATTAATTTATGACACGTCAAGCAAAAATATTTAGCATCTTAAGCCTGAGTACTGCATTTTGTATTTCTATGGTTGCCTTCAGAATCCATTATGTCAACATAGACTATAGTGCCATTAATTCTCCTCAAGAAATCGCCTCTTCTAGAGGAATGACCTTTCTTTTTTTGGTCTGGAACTTATTCCTAGCTTGGGTTCCTTATTGGATTGCAATCTCTATAAAAGGTTTTTATAAATTAAGTCAATCGAAGATATTATCATTTGGACTAATCGCATCATGGTTAGTGTTTTTCCCAAATGCCCCTTACATTATTACTGATCTTTTGCATTTACATAATCGCTTCCCCATTCCACATTGGTATGATATGATGTTGATTGTTTCCTTTGCTTGGACTGGATTGATGTTGGGATTAATTTCACTACACGAGATCCGACTTTTTATAAAAAAAATATACTCTGAAAAAATAAGCTGGGTATTTACCATTGGAGCTACCGTCTTGTGTAGTTTCGGAATCTACCTAGGAAGATGTTTACGATTTAATACTTGGGATATTTTGACAAATCCTCTGGAGTTAACTCAAGATATTTTTATGAGCATGACTGATTCTATGGCTTTAAAAATCACATTAATCTTCTCGATCTTTTTGACTATTGGCTATTTGACACTTAATATTTTAATGGGTAAATCAAGATAAGAAATGGATGAATTAGATTTTGGTCAGGGATTTGGATTATTACTCGCATGCATGTTTAGTCTTTATGCGATCCCTAAAGGACTCTTCATTTTGCTGATTCATTATTTTCCATCAAATGGGATATATAGTAGGTTTTTAAAAACCGATAAGCCATCAAAAAATTTCTTTCGCGCATTTTTTTGTTGGGCTATTCTAATATTGATTTTAAAACCAGTACTCCACTATTTTTTTTACTCAATAGAGCCAATGATAATAGGAAGTTTAAGTTCCTTTATTAATGACACACATAGTGGCTTACATTTAATTAATCTCTTTTTTTATCAGTTTGTTTTTTGGAAATATACTTATGACAAAGCAAGTAAAAAAATAAGTATTGACCAAGAGCTAAGTTTCAAAAAGAAGATTTCAAACTATTTCCTTTTATTCTTGATACTCTATGTCATTGGTTTCTTTACAAAAAGTAATTCGGACGCTTTTCAAATGAACTGGCTCTTACAAAATGTAATTTTCTTTTTCACATTACTTACTTTTTTAAGTATCCGAAATTTAAAAATTAAATTTAATCACTAAAACTAAATATCGTTATGAAAACTCAAGTATTCCTTTTTCTAATTCTTGCTATTGGATTTACATCTTGTGACAATAGTTATCAATATGATGTCTATGCAAAAAACACAACTTCAGAAAACATTAATGTGATTTTCAAAAGCCCTAATAATATTTTTGGTGAAGAAGAACAAAATATAACCCTTAAAGCTGGCGAGTCAAAACGAATCATCTCTACATCTAATATTACCCCTCAAGAAAAAGAATCAACCGCTCTCCAGCATTGCACCAGAGCAGCAGAATATATCAAAGCTTTAAAAGGTGATGCGATCAGCACTCTAGAATGGTGTAACAAGGATATCAAATTTGAAATGGAAGACATTGGTCAATGGACTTATACTATTGAATATCGTCCTGAGCATTTTCAATAGAAACCAAACCGTCATTAAGTTAACAGCCTAGGGGTAAGACCCATACAATTTATAATAAAAAATACGAAAGCGGTATTAGGTATCTGACTTTCGGGCCACTCTAATGCCTAATATAAAAACTACTCCTAGGCAGTTAATAATTTATAAAAATAAAGTTATGAAAAAGAACGTCCTCGAAAATATTTTAATAGTCATTGGTAGTATTAGTTTTTATCTACTCTTCTGGAGGGAAAAAATGGGGCTGAATATTCTGATCTTTGATCTATTGATGATCTCTGCACTTTTTGTCATTAAGCCAGATATCAGAAAACATCGACCAGTTATTATTACTACTATCGGTACATTGATTACTGCTTTCCTAGTCATTTGGAATAATTCCTTAATGAGTAAAATTGTCCATTTAATCTCTTTTACCACATTAGTTGGGTTCGCAAAACAAAAAGAATTACGCTTTTTAGGATATGGACTTGTTCTTTCTTTGATTAGTTTTTGTGAGTCGCCAATAAAGATAGTCAAGCAATTTTCGAACGTTCGAGAAAATCAATCTTTGAGACTTGCCCCTGTTTTACGTAGCTTTAGAATCAGCTTACTCCCACTTCTGATCCTTGTTGTTTTCTATGTTATTTATCTATTTTCAAATCCAGAGTTTAGATCTGTTTCTAGTCAATTTTGGACAAGCTTTTTTGACTGGTTTTCTTGGAACATATCCTTTCCTCAAATAGCTTTTTTCATACTTGGTATTCTTATCGTTTCAAATATATTTTTAAAAAGTGATTTTCCTGTTTTTAGAAATTTACAAAAAAATCATCGAGATCGTTTAGAACGAATAAAAGGAAATCTACCTACTTTTATTAGAGGTATGATTGCATTGAAAAGTGAATTTCAATCAGGGTTAATTTTGTTGATTTCGCTTAATCTTTTATTGATGATTGTCAATATATTAGACATCAAAAATTATTGGATCGGAACAAGTTATCAGCTCCCCCCTTTCGAGATGAAACAGATGGTTCATCAAGGTACTTACCTTTTGATTGCTGCATTAATTTTAGCAATGATTGTTATTTCTTTTTTCTTCAGAAAGAATCTTAATTTCTATCCAAAGAATGAAAAACTTAAAATGGTAGGATACTTCTGGGTCGTCCAAAACGGGATACTTGCTATTTCTCTTTTCATAAAGAACTTTCGATATATTGAAGCAAATGATTTAGCCTATAAACGTATCGGCGTTTTGATTTTTTTATTCCTAGTTTTTACAGGATTAATTACGATGATCCTAAAAATCAAAAACAGAAAGACATTCTATTTTCTACTCCACAAAAATGCATGGATTGCCTATTGTGTTTTTATTGTTTGTAGTTTTGTTAATTGGGATATTGTAATCACTAAATACAATCTTTCTAATCAGGTAAAATCAAAAATCGATTACAACTTTTTAATAAGCGATGTCTCTGACAAAAACATTTATCTTTTATTTGAAAAAAAGCAAAACGATCTTTTACCCGAGAATAAACAGAAATGGATCAATATTGCTCTTAATGATAAAAAGAATCGTTTCCTGAAGAAACAAAAAAGGAACAGCTGGTTATCTTGGAACTTTCCAGATCAAGAAAATCTAAAACATCTAGAAAATGTGGAATAAAAGGAACCTTATCTATACTAGCAAAGTTTGGGGCTTAAGTTGGATATTAACGCCATTCGTACTATTCGTATTTGCCGTTATTACTGAAATATTTACGTCTAATGATTCTATCTCCAAAATCATCCTCGATGACCATAATATTATAAAACTCAATATGGTTCAGGTTTTTCTACTTGTTTATGGAGTTAGCTTTATCTGTTCTCTACCTTATGGCTTTCTTTTGTGGCCAATAAATTCATTGATTGATAAATTAGAAATAAGTCCTATCAACAAAAAAATCATATTCACCTTAAGTGCTATAACTCTACTTCATCTCTTATTTTCGATTGTAAATCAAAAGGCTATTCTTTCACTAGAAGGTTTACCTTGGTATTTGAGTATAACTTTTGGAATTTGGTATTTCAAAATAGGAAAACGAATCGAACAAGAGGAACAAAACCCAAGCCTTGATGATCATTTGGTTGTATAGGTATTTTTAGGCCTCTTAAAAACTAAAGAAAGAACTATATTCATTCTCAAAAGCAACATATTTCAACTACTCCTTATTAAACAGCAATTATTGGCGACCTTTTTGCATTTTTTTAATATTTTACGTCACTATTTAAAAAATATCCTCGTTAGATAGGACAACACTTAAGTTATTTGACGGAATTATCAATAAGTTATTTAATATTGGTTTATTAAAAATATTAAACAACTTCAGAGTAAAATATTACAATATCAGATGCAGGTAGAAAATTCTTTATTATTGGAAGTTGAGGCTTATGTCACTAATTTTATCTCGGAACAAGTTCCAAAAGAATATGCCTACCACGATGTTCAGCATACTGTAAGTGTTGTTAAGGACGCAAAAGAGATTGGAGCGCAGTTTGATCTGAATGATAGCGAAATGGAGATATTGTTGCTCGCTGCTTGGTTTCATGATACTGGTTATGATAAAGGGGCAATGAATCACGAGGAAAGAAGTGCTAAATATGCTCGAGAATACCTAAAAGGTCAAGGATACAATGATGATGATCTGCAACGTATTGAAGATTGTATTTTAGCAACCAAAATGCCGCATGATCCTAAATCTTTATTAGAAAGAGTGATTTGTGATGCTGACCTTGGACATATTGGTCAAAAAATTTATTGGGAGCGTTGCAGTAAAGTTCGTCAAGAAATGGCTTTGACCAAAGACTTAATCATGACGGATCAAGAATGGGTAGACTTTGAATTGGATTTTATGGATAATCATGAATTTCAAACTCCGGTTGCTAAACAGCTTTTTGGTAGACGAAAGCAAAAACATATTCGTCAACTTCATAAACAAAAACTTAGACTTAATCCACACTCTGCATATACCGTTGATGATATTTCTAATATCTCAACTGCTCCTCAAAAGAAAAATAAGAAAAAACCGAAATCAAAATTTGAAATAAAAGAGTCCAACCTTGGCCGTGGTGTTGAAACCATGTACAGAACAACTTATAGAACTCATGTCAACTTAAGTTCTATCGCTGACAATAAGGCTAACATTATGTTGAGTATCAATGCGATTGTTATTTCTATTACATTATCAGTGTTGACGCCAAGGTTTGGTGATAATCCAAAGCTTATTTTCCCAACGATGGTGTTGCTTGCCGTTTGCTTACTAGCCGTTATCTTTGCTACACTTTCTACTCGTCCTAAAATTACAGAAGGTAAATTTACAGTGGAAGATATCAAAGCAAAAAGGTCCAATTTACTCTTCTTCGGAAACTTCTACAATATGAAGATCGATGATTTTCATTGGGGAATGATGGAGATGATTAAAGACCCTGATTTTTTATATAGCTCCATGACACGAGACCTCTATTACCTTGGTGTGGTCTTAGCAAAAAAATATCGATACTTACGAATTTGCTATGGTATTTTCATGTATGGATTGATTGTCGCAGTACTTACCTTTGCCGTTGCATTTATGTTACCGGAAGCTCAATAAACTTAGGTATCCATTACTTCTTCTTATCTGGTTCTATTATAAATAAGAATCATGTCTTTTACATTTCCTTGGAAAAGCTTAAACTTGTGAGGCTAATGTACGTTATAGTATATTAGATCAATGAATAAAATTTTAAGTTTAAATTCAATATTATGATATCAAAAAAAATGGAAGCGACGCTCAACAAACAGATTGAGCTTGAATCTTATGCTTCGTTCCTATATCTAGCGATGGCATCTTGGTTTGATAAAGAAGGTTTCGAAGGTGGAGCAAAATTTATGCATCGACAATCTGAAGAAGAAAGAGATCATATGCTTCGGATTTTTCATTACATCAGTGAAGTGGACGGACATGCTTTAGTCCCTGCAATAAAAAAACCACCAAAAGAATTTAAGTCCGCTAAGGCTTTGTACCAACAGGTTTATGAGCATGAACAAAAAGTTACAAAATCTATCAATGATATTGTTGCTCTCTGTTATAAAGAGAACGATTACTCTACACTAAACTTCCTACAATGGTATGTTGAAGAACAAAGAGAAGAGGAAGCATTGATGCGCTCGATTATGGATAGAATAAAACTGATTGGAGATGGTCCTCAAAGTTTATATTTTATCGATCAGGAAATCGAAAGAATAAATGAAGCAGAGGCTGCAGCTGCGGCAGCGGCAGCGGACGCTGGTTTAGAAGCTTAACCTCTTTTAATTTTCAGCTGTTTAGTTCTTTATAGATAGCGGGTACTTTTATTACTTAATAAAGAGTACCCGCTATCCTTCTTACTTTTTGATCACTTGACTCTATCTCGAATTGCTAAATCGTTTTCACTCTCTTCAATAGTTAGCTCTACTAGCTAATCCCTAGCAATAAACTTCCGGCTTAAAACTTTAATTCTTTTAAATAAAGCAGTACCTTTAAGTACAGTTTTTTATTACCTACCGATTTCTTGTTACTTTTCTAAGATAATGCATCCATAAGCGATATGTTATTAACCTATAACTAGTTAATCAATAACTATGGAAAACAAGATTTTGGACTTCATTAAAGAAGACGAATATTACAAAGGAAAAATCATTGCGATTAAGTATTTCTATTTTGAATCACAAGCGCTACTCTATGTTGCTCGTCTAAAGGAGCATGGGATCAAAAGTTTTATATCGAACGCAAATACGATTACCGCCTTTCCTCTAGGTAATGGTGGAATAGGCCTGCATATTCGAGAGATTGATCAAGACAATTCTTTACGTATTATTAATGAATTAGATCATAACAATATTAATGGAAATCAGCATCTTTCTTTTCATGATGCCGACTTAGAGGATATTGCCTACGAGAAAGCGTTATCAGAACCTAAAAATAAAAATGAAGGGCTAGTACTTCTTTTTCTTATTATTGTCAGCCTTCTTATTTTCAGGGCTTTTTTGAGAGCAAATGGATTTATTTTATGGGGCGATAGTTTTTAACTATTTACTTGACTTCCAATCATTTAAGCAATTTTATTTGTTTTCAATCATAAATTACTATCTTGCCGCTGCATACAATCTATGATCTAAACAAATATGCAAAAAACTTCTTTTGCAACTTACTAGACTAATTACTGAACTCCTATTAGCTAACTAATAAGTTGTGCATAATCGCATTCCTTTATTTAATTTACTATTGTAACCAATTATAACAAAATCATTGCTTTACGCATACTGTTTTTATAACATGTGATCGCAATAACCTTTCTTTGAGAATAAACCTATTTGAATAGTAGTTTATTCTTTTAGACTTTTTTTGTTTTAGCTAAACTAGATAATAAACGAAGTAACAATATTTTACTCCCATGAAAATACCAACTGATAACCTTTTTCAGCTGATTCAGGCTATGACTGCTTCTGAAAAACGTTATTTTAAACGCCATTATGCATCTGAAAAAAGCATCACCACTGAGCTTTTTGACTTTATCAATGGAATGAAGTTTTATGACGAGGAAGAGGTCAAGTCTAATTTTAGCCAATCTAAAGTTTCTAAAAACTTAAAGGTTTATAAGGTACAGCTCACTGATTTAATTTTAAAGAGTCTAATCTCCTACCACAATAAAAAAAGTATCCGAAGTAAGATCAGAATTGGCTTGGAAGAGATTGAGTTACTACTCACGAAACAACTTTATGGTCTTGCTCAAAATAGAGTAAAAAAGATCAAAGAGATTTGTTTAAAATATGAAGAGCATGAGTATATTTTTGCAATTCTTTTTTATGAAATTTTAATCAACTCCTTTTTTGATGTTCAATTAAAAATCACAGAATACCCTATCCTAGAAGAGTTCGACCAATATGCAGATAAGATTAAAAACACCTACCGATTAAAGAAAATTAACTTCACACTTAATGATAAAAACAATAATAATTTAACCGAAAAACTTTCGAAAAAAGAAGAGCTATTTTATACTCAAATCCTTGAAGAGGAAAATAAAAAAGCTAGCGAAGGTAAACTTACTTTCAATGAACAATATTACATCAACAGTTCTTTCTCTTTGATCAACAAACTCGTAAACGACAATCCTCAAAAAGAGTATGATTATAAAAAAAGAAACGTAACCTTATTTGAATCAAGTCCACATTTTATTGAAAATCATACCAGCTATTATTATGCGGCTCTTTACAACTTTTTGATTTGCTGTCGTAAAAATGGAAAGCATGAAGAACTAGAAGCAGGAATCATAAAGATAAAAGCGCTCACTAAAGAGTATCCATTTCTTGAACGCAACCTGATTTTTGTTTTTTATTTGGAGATAAAATACAATTTCCAAAAAGGTAACTACAAAGTACTGATTGATGATTTTGAAAACGCAATTATCAAGCATATTAAAAAGCATAGCCAAAGTGAAGAAAGTCTTCCCGCATTATGTTTTATTTATTTCACCTTAACACACCTTGCACTTAATAATGCACAAAAAGTACAGTTCTACCTTCGGAGGCTACATGCCATGTCCAAACAATTGAATCCTAGTTATTCTCTGTTTTTTGATATCTTAGAATTGATTAGTCATTATGAAACTCAAGATTTTGAAATCATCCATAATCTTTTGATTTCCCTGAATAGAAAAGCTAAAAAACTAAAAGAAAAAGACACCTTCTATGCGGATATGTTGGATTTCTTTTCAAAGCTAATTGATCCAAGCGTTCAAAACATAGATCTGGTTCAAAAAATGAGGTTGAAAGTCTCTCAAAAAGAAAAAAATGGGGTACTTAATTTACTAAACGAGTTTCTTTTGGAAGATTGGTTTAAAGCCATTGAAACTGATAAAACACTTTCTGAAATATTGATAAGTAGATTCAACACCTAATTCCGGCATTTTAACATTTTTCAGGAACTTTTTTTTTGATTACCGAAATTTAGTTCTACTTTCACACTAATTGCTCGCTTACTTAACTCACTTTTTTATTTATAAACATGTGAACTTATGAGAAAATTAACACGCAAAGCAGCACAAATTAATTTCGATTCTAATGATATAGATGTTGAAATTAAGATCTAAGCTGAACACTACGAAACGCAAAAGAAAAAAGGCTATTCTTCGAAAGAAGGATAGCCTTTAGTTTTTTAGTTTAATCTTCAATCCAGCTCAAATAGTAATCATCATCTTCAATTCCTGCTGCATATTCTGTCATAAGCAAAGGCTTAAAAGTATCTACCATGACTGCAAGCTCTCCAGTTTCTTTTTGGCCAATACTTTTCTCTACCGTTCCTGGATGTGGACCATGTGGAATTCCGCCAGGGTGCAACGTTATCATTCCTCTCTCTACATGTTTACGACTCATAAAATCACCATCAACATAATAAAGTACTTCGTCACTGTCGATGTTGCTATGATTATATGGTGCAGGTATAGACAATGGATGATAATCAAATAACCGAGGTACAAACGAACAGATCACAAATGTCTTAGTCGCAAATGTTTGGTGAACAGGTGGCGGCTGATGTACTCTTCCTGTAATCGGTTCAAAATTATGAATCGAAAAAGCATAAGGGTATACGTATCCATCCCAGCCCACTACATCAAATGGATGACTCTTATAATGATAAGGATAAATGTTGTCTTGTTTCTTTATGAATAACTTGAAATCTCCTTTCTCATCATGAGTTTCTAAGATATCTGGTTTTCGAATATCCCGTTCGCAAAATGGGGAATGCTCTAACAATTGTCCGAAGTTATTTCTATATCTTTTGGGAGTAACAATCGGACTCGTTGATTCGACAATTAAAAGGCGATTATCAGATTGATCAAATTCTAGTTGGTAAATCGTTCCTCTAGGAATCACCAAATAATCACCATACTCAAATTTTAAATTTCCGTACATAGATTTCAAAGTCCCAGTTCCTTCATGAACAAAGATGACCTCGTCTGCATCCGCATTTTTGAAAAAATAATCAGACATACTTTCTGTTGGTGCAGACAATATGATTTTACAATCATTATTTACTAAAACAGGTTTACGGCTTTTGAGATAATCTGCTTCCGGCTTTATTTTAAAACCTTGCAAACTACGATGCTTCAACTGTTTATCATGTATTGTTTTTGGAGCAACAGATACCGGATCACCTACCTGTACAATCTGGGTAGGAGCATGTGCATGATATAAGGTAGAATACATATCGCTGAATCCTTCTGTAGAAAATAGTTGCTCATGATATAAAGTACCATCGGGCTTTCGAAACTGCGTATGTCGCTTCTGTGGAATTTTTCCTAATGTATAATAATGCATAATACTATTTTAAATATTGGTCAAAAATTAAAACCTCCTCTTGTATTCAAAATGAGATGGTTTAGAATTAATTCTTTGTCTATTTATAAATTATCAAAAACCTTATTTAGTGTTTTAATCAAAAACTGAACGGTATCATCATCTAATCCTTTCCACACTTTTTTTCGAAACGCTCTGGCAACTGGAATAATCTCATCTATTTTTAATTTTCCAAAATCTGTGAGGTGAATGTTAAATCTACGACGATCCTCTGAATCTGGAAACCGAGTAGTTAATTGCTTATCACAAAGTTTATCTATAATACGAGTTATAGTTGGTGCGTCTTTGTACGTCCTACTAGCCAATTCATATTGACTTAAACCGTCTTCTTTTTTTAATTCGTAAAGTACTACCCATTGATCAATCGTAATTCCTGCATTTATTTTCTTGAGTACACCTTTAAAAGATTGTCGTAAACGCTTTGAGGTTCGCTCAATTATAAACCCAGGAATTTCAGCTTTCCGATCTTTTGAATTAATTTTTTGCGTATTCATATTTAGTTGTTATACTAACTATTAGCAAGTTAAGTATTATTTCACAAAAAAATAAACCTAAACTCAGTTTATTAAAAATAGAAAAGGAAATAAAAAATGAAAGGAGAGAAGGACTGAAAATACTACCCTTCTATACGATGAGCCATTCTTTGAATTGCATCGATAATATTATCTAAGGCTGGTGGATAATCAACGTACTTAATACGCTTTTCATCTAAACCCCAAACACTGATTGTGACGACTTTCTTCTTATCACCATATGCTACAGCAAGACGAAGCGGAATTGGAGTGGGTTTAACTCTCTTTCGGTTTTGACAATTACTCGTTTGGCAATCGTACATTCTATCATAATCAAAAAACTTTTGAGCAATGATATATTCAGCAAATTGTTCTAGTTCTTCTCTTGGGATATCTTTCTTCGTTATCGATTGACCACTGTATAAACTCTTAAACTCTTTAATCAATCGGCCATCACTTTTTATGTGGATATAATCTTTTAATACAGGATCAGTCCCTCCATAGAAACCTCCTCCGATCAACTCAATACTTATATAAATCGGTTCCTCTTTTACTTTTTTCTTTCGTCTCTTTTTTCGTTTCTTCTTTTTCTTCTTATTAAAACTCAACCAGTTTTTTCCTTTTCTCCTATTATCCTCTGTTTCAACTATTACGTCCGGCAATTCATTAGCAGCTTTTTTGAAAGGAGCATCTTTACTTTCTACTTTTATAAAATGATACTGATAAGTTCCTTTACTATTTGCTTGCTTAAACTCAAGAACCATCTTCGTTTTATTAATTGAAGCGACCTCAAATTTTTTGATATGCTTGAAGCTATAAAATAGTTCACTACCTGCTAAACTCCAAGTACCTCGAGTCAATCGACCATTTAAATACTCATCGTAAGTGTAGTCGTATCTGAAGTGTAAATAATAATCGTAATAATTCTCAGCTTGATGGATGATTGTATTAGATTCCATATGGATCGCATAGGTATAACGCCATTTGGTCTCTATAATATCACGCTCATCAGCCGCAGGATAACGAGTCCCCCAACCGGAAGAATCTATTTGTGCTATTCCTCCTGTACAAACGCACAAGAATACACAAAATAGAGAAAAGATATACTGGTTGGTTTTACTCATAAATAGGTATAAAAAATCAGAATTTAAATCCAAAGGTTAATATTATTCTGTTATTATTGACAGAATTACTCACAACTTGCTCTTTAGACGAATCCGAAAGATTATAAGGTATATAAGCCTCATCTATCAAGGTTTGTCTGTAAGCTAAATCAGCATAGAATCTATCCTTTCGTAGACCTAGCCCTAAGCTGATTGCATTGTTAACCACAGTATCATCTGCATAAGGTGTGCCATATATACCATATCCCGCTCTAAACCTAAACATATTATAGGCATACTCTCCTCCAACCTTGACATTTAATGCTGAAGTAAATTCTGCAGTGATTTCATCATTGAGTTCATCTTGATAAGCAGCATCACCTGGATCACTGCTGTTTGCTGTAAGATTGAAGTTAGCTTTCCCATAATCTAGGTATTCTACCTCTAGGGTAAGAAAGCCCTTCTTTTGGATAATCACCCCTGCACTTCCGATATAACGCCATGGACTCCTTAATTTATAGTCAAATGTTCCATCAGGTGATTCATCTGAAAATGACTCTGGCCCATTTCCAACATCAAAAATATAATTGAGCTCGCTTGAATAATTATCGGTCAGATTATACCTGGTTGGTGTATGAACAGCTCCTCCTAAATGAAGCATTTGACTAAATCGATAAATCACACCTAATTTGAAATTGATACCCACTCCAGAGGTATTTAATTCCTCCTTAAAAGTAGTTTCTACAAAATCAGGGATTTCATCTCCAGGATCTTCCTCTACGTAAGTTTTTTCTTCTGAGAATTTGACAAAAGGTAAAGCAACGGCTCCTCCAATCATCAGTTTTTCATTGTAGTTTCCTGCAAGTGCAAAGCTTAATTCATTGATCGTTCCAGAAGTATTTACGATTTGTTCTTTATAAACTTCTACATCTCTCGTTAATTGAAAATCATTAACCCATTGGACTCCATTATTATAATCTCCATCCGGATCGTAAATAGCCCCTGTTGAAAAAGCTAACCCTGCTTCAAATTGATCCAAATTATCTGGAAATATCGCATTCCCATTTGCATCATAAGCCAATTCTAAGAATCGATCATTTATAGATCCTTCCGTTGTTCCACTATAATAAAATGTCCTATTGAAATTGGCAAGTTGGTTCATCCCAATCGAAATATTTGCAGTCTTCCATTTTGACCGACTTCCTCCAGTTGGTTTTGCACTAGTCACATAACCTATATTACTCAAAGCAAATTTAGTCTTGGATTCTTTATTTTCTGGATCATTGCCATTTTCTAAAATAGACCCTGCAGAAGAAGTGTAAATAGATGGACTAAAAGTAAACTCTGAAGTTCTAAACCTTGCAAGACCAGCAGGGTTTGTGCTAACCACAGAAAAATCAGCTCCTAGCGCACCAAGTCCACCTCCCACTCCTATCGTACGTGCTGTTCCGCTCACATCAAAGGTTGAGAACCTCAATGCATCAGCAGTTGTTTGGGCTTGTGTCAATAGTGTGGTAAACACACAAGCTATTGTTAATATAAAACTTTTCATATCTATTATATTTTACCTTTTGAAATACCATTGCAAATAAAACACATTTTTTTTCAAAGGCTATATTTTTTCAAATAATAAATCATAGACCTTCGCCACAGGCAATCCACTTCGTAATTTACAAATGGAGTTTTTTTAACCAATATTATTTTTAATATTTAATTCTTTTGAAAGGCTAGGGATACGAATTCCCTGTTAAAAAAAAGTGGGTGAATTTTACATGAAATTCACCCACTTCTTTTATATTCTAAAGTTAGAACTTCTATTAGTTACCTCTTCTACTTTTAGAACTACTAGACTTGCTTCTTGAAGAACTACTTCGTGTTGAGCTAGAGCTTCTTTTAGGGCTAGACGATCTAGTACTTGTTCCTCTGCTTCCTGAAGAGCTTCTTGAGCTATTCCAGCCTTTTCCGCTACTTCTTGAAGAACTACTTCGTGTTGAACTTCCAGATCTTGAAGAACCTCGATTGTTACTTCTTGTGCTCGATCCTCTGGTAGAACTATTACTTTTGCTTCTTGTACTAGTTCCTCTTGATTTACTTCGACTATTGTCGTAAGTATTGGCTCTTGAAGAAGAACTACCTTTTCTTTTATTTCCGTTATAGATACTACGGTTAGGCTTTTGAGTATCTCTTGAATCACTTTTTGCGCGATCTCTAGTAGAAGTTGCTGATCTTTTTGAATCTTTAGTAGAAGACCCCGCATCATATACGTCGTATCTTGAACTTCTTGATTTAGTTACATCTTTAGCTTTTGCAGTTCGTGACTGATCCGCTTGATTACCTCTTGCTGAATTTCTAGAAACATCACCTCCATTGGTTACATTTCTATTTGCTCTAGGAGAGCTGCTTGCCGCTGTACCTGCTCCTCCTCTTCTAGACCCGTAATAAACATCTGAATCAGATGCTCCTGATCTAGTAGTTGTAAATCCGTATGGATTACTCCATGATGGTCCGCAGTATCCGTTGTATCCTCCACCGCCAAAATTGTTTCCAGCTCCACCATAGCTACTAAATCCATTTCCGTAATATCCACCATAACCATTATTAAATCCGCCAAAGTTATTACCGTAGTAGTTGTTCACCGTGTAGTAGTTATTTCCAAATCCACCATAACCGTTATTGAAGCGATTCCATCTGTTTCCTCGATTCCATCGATTAAAGCTTCGATAGTTATTGAAACTGTATGGATTGGAATAAATGTATACATTAACTCCTGGTGAGAAAGATCGGTCGTAATATCCACGATCTACATAAACAGGGTCAAAATAACTGAACCCATAATAAGGTCTTTGAAATCTACGGATGCGTGAAGTATAATAATAATCATAACGATCATCTTCATCGTAACGGTTATCATCTTCGTAGTCATACTCATCATCATCATAGCTATAGTCATCATCATTGTACTCTGTCTCTGATGAATAGCTATCACCATCAGTATCAGGGTTGTAGTATAAATCGTCAAATTGAGCAAATGACACTGAGGTCATCCCAAGGGTAAAAAGAGCAATTAATACTGTTGAAATTTTATACTTTTTCATAAAAGGAACTTTAAAATGTAATTACCGTGACTCTCTTACAAGTTACAGATGTAATTTATTACTTTTACAGCAATTTTTTAGTTAAAACTCTATTAAAAAACGTCTGTATTAGGGTAATAATGTGTTAAAATCGCTTTCGATTTCAATATTAAGACGAAACACCTTATTCTCCGTCACTATAACCTAACTTAAGATACTGTTAAAATATTTTATAATATGTAGTAAGTTAAGATTAAGCTGAAGTTATTTTGACAAGCTGTAGCGGTACCATCTACCTATTAAACAAGAAAATGATATTGAAAGTTTTAATTTGTTTTTAAAAATAGTGTCTTGCTGATTCCATCTAAGCACTTAAAGATTGTACTTAGTTAAAAATTTAGGAACCTTATTTTTTAAAAGAGAGTTTAACAATTCTATTAGCATCTAAAATAATATACAAACCAGTATTAATGTCTAAAGAAATTACAAGTCGTAGCGAAGATTATTCCGAGTGGTATAATGATATCGTAAAGAAGGCAAATCTCGCACAGCACTCTGCCGTTAGGGGTTGCATGGTTATAAAACCATATGGTTTTGGAATCTGGGAAAACATGAAAAGCCAATTGGATAAAATGTTTAAAGAGACCGGACATCTCAATGCATATTTTCCTCTTTTTATTCCCAAAAGCTTTTTGAGTAAAGAAGCTGAACATGTAGAAGGTTTTGCCAAAGAATGTGCAGTTGTTACTCATCACCGTTTAATGAATGACCCAAATGGTGGTGGAGTTGTTGTTGATCCAAGTGCCAAACTAGAAGAAGAATTAATTGTCCGTCCTACTTCGGAAACCATTATATGGAATACATACCGAGATTGGATTAACTCTTATCGTGATTTACCTTTATTGATTAACCAATGGGCGAATGTTGTTCGCTGGGAGATGAGAACTAGATTGTTTTTACGAACAGCTGAGTTTCTCTGGCAGGAAGGTCATACTGCACATTCAACTAGAGAAGAGGCTGTTCAAGAAACTTTAACTATCCTTGACCTATATGAGAAATTTGCAGAAGAGTATATGGCAATGCCTGTCATCAAAGGAGTTAAAAGTGCAAATGAAAGATTTGCAGGAGCAGTAGATACTTATACTATTGAAGGATTGATGCAGGATGGAAAAGCTTTGCAGGCTGGTACTTCACATTTCTTAGGACAAAATTTTGCAAAAGCTTTTGATGTAAAATTCCTTACGGAAAATCAAAAACAAGAATACGTATGGGCTACATCTTGGGGAGTCTCAACTCGATTAATGGGTGGTCTAATCATGACTCATTCTGATGATCAAGGACTGATTGTTCCTCCTCGATTAGCACAGACTCAAGTCGTTATAATACCAATACCAAAACCAGGTCCAGAGATTGATGAAGCAGCTGAAAAGATTATGAGTGAATTAAAAGAATTGGGTGTTTCAGTCAAATACGATACCGATCCTAAAAAACGTCCAGGCTTTAAATTTGCAACTCACGAGATGCATGGCATCCCTGTTCGTATAGCTATTGGAAAGCGAGATCTTGAGAAAGGGCAAATCGAAATAGCTCGACGAGATACCAAAGAGAAATCATCTATTAATCTTGAAGGTGCTGCTCAACAGGTGAAAGATTTATTGGAAGAAATCCAAGAAAACTTATTCGCTAGAGCTTTAAAATATAGAGATGAACACATTACTAAGGTAGATACTTTTGATGAATTCAAAAAAGTATTAGAAAGTAAAGGTGGTTTCATCTTAGCGCATTGGGATGGCACTACAGAGACTGAAAAGAAGATTAAAGATTTGACAAAAGCAACTTTGAGATGTATTCCATTAGACTCTAAACTTGAAGATGGTAAATGTGTCTTAACTGGAAACCCTTCTAAACAAAGGGTTCTATTTGCAAAGGCTTATTAACCTAAAGTTTTATTAGTTCTAATAAGCTCTAATTTATTTTAGTCAGCTCTAAAAAATTAACCTTTAACATCCAGGCCTGTGTTTCTAGCTAGAAACACAGGCCTGTTGTTTTTACAGATATAATTTTGTATATTTAAAATATAACAGAATAATTATTTTTAAATAATTTATTTTACAAAATTATTGATTATGAAGACCCACGATAGAGAAATTTTAATCTATTACAATCCAGAGTCAAGCTCTGATCGAAAAACGGTAGCTCATGCCCAAAGTGTAGTGTCTCATGTCAAAACTTACGCTTACGGAAAAACACCTTCCACAACTACTAGTTGGCAAACTATCCTTAACGCATTAGAACTGCACCCTAAAGAGCTTTTAAACAAAGCTAACCCTTACTATCAAGAGCATATTCGTGGAAAAGAATTTGATGAAGAAAGCTGGGTAAACATCCTTAAGCACAACGCTAAACTGATCAAAGCCCCTATTGCCATTCGTGGCCAAAAAGCAATACTTTGTAGTAACCCTACAGATATTTACAAGCTCTAATATAGTATGTAGTTGGACTAAATTATTTTGAATCTGTTTTTTAAGATATCTCAATTTTTTCAACATAATTCTTTACGTCTGCTTATTCCACTATAATGTGCTGAGAATACCTAGATCGTAATAATTAGCTGAAAAATGTGCTAAAACACCACTTTTTTTAGTATTTTTGTGATTCATTATTACACATAAAAACATTTACGATGGCATTTGATATCGAAGGCAGATTATACAAAAAATTTGATACACAACAAGTAACTGATTCTTTTAGAAAAAGAGAATTTGTAATTGAAATTCAAGATGGAGCTTACCCTCAGCTTATTAAATTTCAGATGACTCAAAATAACTGCGAAAAACTAGATGGTTTTGCAGAAGACAACCAGATCAAAGTTACCTTTTCTTTAAAAGGTCGAGAATATACGAAAGAAGGAAGGACTTCTTACTTTACAAACCTCGATGCATGGAGAGTTGAAAAATTAGGATCAGATGCTCCTCAGTCAGCACCTGCAAATAATTCTTTCCCAAGTTCAGCAGATGAACCTGCTGCTGCTGATGCACCAGATACTGACGATCTTCCATTTTAATTAAAATGGAATCATCACAAAACGCTCCTATTTCATTAACTTGAGTAGGAGCGTTTTTTATTAGAGCTTTATGCCAAAACGCCAATCCCCACTTCTTTTTGACAATAAAACACCTTCGTTAAAGTTCTATTAAAAACTAAGCCCTTCTCAGCATATTAATTTTCTAAATACTATTTTACTGATATGAAACTTCAATTAATCCTTCTTTTCTTAGTAAACTCTTTTGTTTGTAATGCGCAATTTATTACTGGCATTGCTACTAAATGGAGCGATGAATTTACCGAGTGGACTATTTATACTGATGATGAAGAGGTAGAAGGAGAGATTACCATGAGATGGCAAATGCAGAAAGACTGGACAGAGTGGGATTACAATATTGGTGGGGAGTCCGGTTCTATAAAAATGAAATGGAAAGACAA
>JAULCF010387765.1:0-11646 GCA_032361265.1 Devaleraea mollis | reverse complement strand
CAATGCCCAATGTGCCTTTGAACAAGTCTTTATCCTTTGTGAACGAGATACTAAATGTAATGCTCGTTATCCAAAACTCCGCACTCGTTTCTTTGACAAACTCAAACGCTTTGATACCTCACCACTGAACACTATTTTTGACGAAATTCTCCTAACAGGCGATGACATCGCCAGTATCTACTTCCAAGGCCTCTATGTTTCTGATGCACTTTCTTATGTTCCGTACAGCATGGAAAAGCTTATCGAAGATGATGTACTCAATGCCCTCATGCTATTAACAGGACTGGTCAAAGCAGAAGAAATGGAAAACGGTCAACTCACTATTGCTCAAGGACTTAACCTGATGCGAATTGTTTTTAGCGAACTCTTTGTGCGCGACTTTCTTTCTGAAGGACTTTACTTTTCAGTTGAATGTCAAGAAGATGCTGCTTTTCAAACTGAAGCAAGTATTGGGAAAGCACTCAAGAGAACAAGCAAACTTTATAGAGATGCTTTTGATACAAGTGTACGCTTACAACTTGAAGCCTGTGATGCATGGGCACTAGATGCAGCCCCAGCAATCGAAAACGAAGCTATAGTTAGCGACATCCCCACACTCGTACTCGCTGGCAGCTTTGATCCTGTCACACCACCAACTTGGGGCAAACTCGCTGCTAAACGTTTAGCAAATGCACAGTTTATAGAATTTCCAGACGTAGGTCACGGCATTATTGATAGTAGTGACTGTGCCAACGACACAATTGATGCTTTTATTAGCAATCCACAAGATACTGTTGACACAACTTGTGTCAAAGAAATTGACTTTAAGTTTTTTACAAAATGATATTAGCTAAAAGGACAAAAGAGGGCTATTTAAAATGTTCAACTATTTTTTACCAAGAAATATTTTTGTGATGAAGCATTTCAATAACTATTTTATTAATACGCGAATTATCAAGGCGTAAAAAACAAGTATCAATATGCTTGTCTCTGCGCCCTAAAACAACACAAAATAAAACGAAACTGATAATCATTCCATATATATAAGCACCATTCGAAAGGTACACATGTTTAAAGAAGTTGGTAAAGCAGAATTTTCCAAAATAGAAGAAATAGTACTCGAGTTTTGGCGAGAGAAAAATATCTTCAAAAAGTCCACAGAAAAAGACGCGCCAAAAGGTGACTTCGTCTTTTACGAAGGTCCCCCAACAGCAAACGGTAAACCTGGCATCCACCACGTTATCAGCCGTTGCTACAAAGACCTTTTCCCAAGATTCAAAACTATGCAGGGCTACAGTGTAGGACGTAAAGGTGGTTGGGATACCCACGGTCTACCTGTAGAAATTGCTGTTGAAAAACAACTCGGTCTAAAGGGTAAAGAAGACATCGAAGAATATGGCATAGCAGAATTTAACAAGCTTGCTAAAGAGTCTGTCTTTACAAATATCCAAGACTGGAATTGGATGACTGAGCGCATCGGCTATTGGGTTGATTTAGAAGAAGCTTACGTAACCTATGAAAACGACTACATCGAAAGTTGTTGGTGGGTTATGAAATCGTTGTGGGAACGCAACCTTTTAAAAGAAGACTATAAAGTAACCATGCACTGTCCACGTTGTAACACCAGTTTGGCATCGCACGAGGTCTCTCAGGGTTATAAAGACGATACCGATGACCCAAGCGTGTGGCCTAAATTCCCCGCACATAGTCAATCTCTAAAAGATAAAGGCGTAATAGATGCTGACGAAGACCGTCAGGTTTACATGCTTGCTTGGACCACCACACCTTGGACACTTGCTGCCAACTCTGGCTTAGCTGTTAAGGCTGATGGTGACTATGGTTTGTATGAAACACCTGCACAATTTCAAAAACCAGTTAAAGCTAAAAAGCCAAAAAAAGGTCAAGAAGCTGAACCAGTTGAAGAAGTAGTTTATGACGGACTCTTTGACCTAATCATCATGGCGCAAAGCCTTGCTGAGAAGAACTTTGGTGAAGGTAATTACACCTTACTAAAAAGCTTTAAAGGTAGCGACCTGAAAGATGTCACTTACAGCCCAGTCTTACAAGGACACGTTCCTCCAGACGAAGACCTGAGCACAGGCTTTAGAGTGATCACTGATGACTTTGTAGAAATCTCAGCAGGTAGTGAAGGTACAGGCGTTGTACACCTTGCACCTGCTTATGGTGACTTGGAGCTAGGTACGACCTACGGCTTACCAACTATATTCAGTGTGGACTTAAACGGTAAAGTCTTTCCAGATGTTCAAGCTGTTGGCGCATCTGAAGCGGAAGGTCCATACACAGGTGTATTCTTTAAAGATGCCGATAAAGCTATCACAAAGGATTTGCTAGAAAGCAACCTGATGTTCCGTAGTGACCGCATCAAGCACACCTATCCTTTCTGTTGGCGCTGTGGTACTGCATTACTCTTCTACGCAAAAAGCGCTTGGTACCTCAAAACAACTTTGGTTAAAGATAAACTTATCAGTAACAACGAAGAAATCTTCTGGGTTCCTGAGCACATCCGTGGTGGACGCTTTGGTAAATGGTTAGAAAACAACATCGACTGGGCGCTAAGTCGTGAGCGCTACTGGGGTTGCCCATTGCCAATCTGGATAAGTGAAGATGGTTCTGAAAATCATTGTATTGGTTCTGTTGAGGAGCTATCTGAATTATCAGGTCAAAACCTTACTGAGCTCGAGCTCCACCGCCCCTACGTCGATGACATAACCTTTGAAAAGAATGGAAAAACCTTCAGACGTGTTCCCTACACTGTAGATGTCTGGTTTGAGTCTGGTGCTATGCCTTATGCTCAGTGGCACTACATGGGAGAAAACAGTACACCAGAAGAAAAAGCAAACTTTGAAGCCAACTTCCCTGCGAACTATATCTGCGAAGCTATTGATCAAACTAGAGGTTGGTTCTATAGCCTTCATGCACTCAGTACACTCATGACTTATGGTGGCGATGAAAACACACCACCAGGTCCACTTGCTCATTTGCACACAAATAAGTCTTCGTTTGAGAACGTCATTTGCCTTGGTCACATCCTAGATGAAAAAGGCGAGAAGATGTCCAAGTCAAAAGGCAATATAGTTGAACCAGAAGCAGTGCTCAATAAACAAGGTGCTGATGCACTTCGTTGGTACTTATTTAGCGCTGCCCCTCCTGGCAACAGTCGCCGCTTTAGCGAAAAATTAGTTGACGAAACGCTAAGGGATTTCTTCTTGACGCTTTGGAACACCTATAGCTTCTTTGTGCTTTACGCCAATTTAGATAAACCAGACCTTACACAAGAAGTACCTATCAGCGATAGACCAGACATTGACCGTTGGCTCATGGCTAGGCTTCACCTCTTAGTTAAAGACGTTACTGAAGGTTTGGAACAATACGACCCAACACCAGTTTGTCGTATGATCCGCGACTTTACCGTTGATGAACTTAGTAACTGGTATGTGCGCCGTAACCGTCGTCGTTTTTGGAAGAGCGAAAGCGATACCGATAAACTATCGGCTTATAAAACACTACACGAAGCACTTGTAACGATCACTAAACTAATCGCACCTATGACACCGTTCATAAGCGATCACTTATACCAAAACCTTGTGTTGAGTTTAGATGAATCTGCGCCTGAGTCTGTTCACCTTGCTCAGTGGCCTAGTTATGACGAAGCAGTCATTGACCAAGATTTGTTACGTGATATGAATGCGCTTATCCGTGTGGTTGAACTTGGTCGTGGGGCCAGGGCAACCTCAGGTATGAAAGTACGCCAACCTTTACCAGAAGTCTTAGTAAGGGTGCGTAGTACCGAAGAACTAGAAGGATTAAAACCGCTTGAGGAACAAATTAAAGAAGAACTCAATGTTAAGTCAGTAACCTATCTTGACGTAACTACTGATTTCGTAGATTACACAGTACGCCCTAATTTACCGCTGATTGGTAAACGTGTTGGCAAAAACATTCCTGAACTTCGCAAACGCCTTGCTGAAATCGATAGTAAAATGGTTGCAGCAAACATCCGTGATGGTAAGAATACAGATATTGAACTTGGTGGCGAAACTTTGAGCTTTGAACCAGAAGCGTTTCTACTCGACGCACTAAGTCCAGATGGCTATTCTGCAAGTGAGCAAGAAGGCTATCTTGCTGCACTTAATACAATATTGACACCTGAACTTATCCAAGAAGGTTTAGTTAGAGATGTTGTACGATTTGTTCAGGATGCTCGCAAGAATGCTGGTTTAGAAGTATCTGACCATATAAAGTTAGGTCTTTCTAGTCAGGGTGAGCTTGCGGTAGCTATTGAAGTCTATAAAGACTTTATTCTTAAAGAGGTACTCGCTGATTCGATTTCTACTGATGTTGCTGGTAGTAGTTATAGTGAGCAGGTTAGTGTGAATGAGATGGAATTGGTTATTGGTATTGATAAGGTTGCATAAAGCCTAATTACCAAATCTTATTATCAACAAATAGCAGTCAAGGATTGAATCTTGACTGCTATTTCTGTATATAGTCATAATATCCACAGCTCCTACAACATATATTTGCAAGCTAAATCAACCTCATTCAGACATTTGAGTATTGCTTCATGATTACTAAGTATACTGGGTTAATCGCGTCAATTCACTTCTACAAAAGGATATCTTTATGCCTACAAGAACTTCTAATATCAAAACTATTCTTCGGCTTTCAGTATGTTTACTACTATGCTTATTAATTGTATCTTGTAATCGCACAGGCAATTCAACGCAACTAGAACCAAGCACTAATTCTACACATTCAAATAGTGAACTAGAAACTGCAAATACTACAGATACCAATGAGTGGCTATTGCCTATTCTATCTCAATATTTACAAGATGATGGAAACACGCCTCCAGCCGATCCAAAGATTACAGTATTCAAAGGTGGCAATGGTTCTGGGGATGTAAGTAGCTCTCCAAGCGGCATTAGCTGTGGAGTTACTTGTAGTTCAACTTATGATGCAAATACAGTTGTAACGCTTACCGCAGTGGCAGATTCAGGCTCGAGCTTCACAAGTTGGTCGGGCTGCACCAGTACAAATAACAATACCTGCACAGTAACCGTAAATGGCTTAACAAACGTAACTGCTACATTCACTTCAACACTAACCTACCAAGGCTTCTACATCACACAAGCGGCACAAAACTTTAATAATACTGCTGCTTTAGCGGACAATAGAAAAAGCTATGCAAGACTTTTCCTTACTCAATCTGGGACAGATCACACTGCTTTAGATGTTGATTTACATATTTCAACAGGTGGTAATACTTTAAAAATTGATTTAACTGGTCCGGGTACTGCACCAACTAGCTATAGTGAAGGAGATCTATCAACTTCTTACAATGCCTATATTCCAGCTATTTGGATTCAAACAGATACAACCTACTACGTAACAATCAGTAGCGCTCTAGGAACAAATATTATTCGTAACCCAACAACAGGCTCATTAAGCCAGAACGTAAAATCCACACCCCAACTAGAAGTCGTTTGGGTTCCAGTAATTTATAACAATGGTCCAGTACCTTCCATGACAGCCGCAGCTCGAGAAACACTACTACAATCAACTAGAGAATTTTGGCCTGTCGTTGATGTTACACAAAGTGTTCGTGCTAGCTACACCTTTAATCAAGCACTTGAAGGTCAAACTGCAGGTTCTGGTTGGTCAACACTCTTACGCGAAATTAGTCTATTAAAAAATGCAGATGGCGCAGCTAGCAATGTCTACTATCATGCCATTGTTGACAACGCCGCCTTTATTTCTGGTTCAGGTATTTATGGCATCGCATATCGTCCAGGTACAATTGCAGTTAGTAGAGAACATACAGAAACTATCGCTCATGAATGGGGGCACAACTGGAACCGCAGACATGTGGCTGGTTGTAACAATCCAAGCAATACAGATCCCAGCTATCCTCATAGTAGTGGCTCAATCGGTGTATGGGGAATTAATGTTTTTGATGATAGTCTAGCGTTAAAGTCTCCAAACACATGGAGGGATACTATGACGTATTGTGATGTTGATTGGTCAAGTGATTATAATTATGATGCTATTGCTAACTACAGATCCACAGATACCAGTATTATAGATAATAGAGTAAAACAGCTTGTCTTAATGGTGAGTGGTAGTATTTCCTCAGATGGGCAAGCTACTTTAGATCCAGCTTTTAGTTTAGAAGCACTTCCTGATTTTCCTAATATTGGCGCCTATACTATCCAGCTAATTTCCACTAGTAATAATTTATTAGCAGAATTAAATTTTGATTCTATGGAAATTGATCATTCTGATGAGCGTCACTTCTTTGTGAATGTACCCATTACACAAGAACTACTTAATAACTTGGCTACGATTCGTATACTGGATTCAAATGGCAACGTTATTGTAGAACGAAATAATGCTGAATTACTTACACTTCAATCTGGAGATCAGTCTACAGATGCTTCACCACTTACAATAAATCAAACAGAATCTAGCCTTAACTTAAGTTGGGATACTACTCTATACCCTAAAGTGCTCATAAAAGACAGTATTGCGGGCAGCGTTATTGCTATGTCTGTAACTGGTTCTGTATCCATCAACAAACAATCACTATTAGGTACTGATCTTGAAGTATTGCTTTCTAATGATGTGTCTAGTAGTACAGTTGTCGTTAAACTAGAAGAATAAATAAGACTATAAGTTCAAAGCTGTGTAAGCTTTGTGTCTCTAAGTCCAAAGAATCAATTCCATCAGGGTACAGCGTGCTGCTGTACCCTGATTTCTATTGTGTAATGCTGTTACTCAAAACGCTACTCCCAGTAACCTCTCGAGCCAACATAAGCTCTTTCCTAGTCGATCCCCACCTATAACTACTCATAATCCCACTCTCGTTAATCACTCTATGACAGGGAATAATATAAGCCAGATTATTCTTACCAACTGCAGAACCAACTGCTCTAGAACTTTTTGGCTTACCTAAAGCCTTAGCAACATCGCCATAACTAAGTACAGACCCTTGAGGAATATTGATTAAGGCACGCCAAACTTGGGTTTGGAAATTAGTTCCTTTGACAAATAAATGAACAGGCTTTGAGTCTTTCCCAGACTCAGGTTTTTGAAATACATTTGCCATAATAGACTTAGTTTTTTGACTATCTTCTATATGAGTTGCACCTGACCAAGTACTTTTAAGTTCTAGCAAGGCATCTACTTTTCCTGCTTCATTATCTAAAAAACTTAAATAAGCAATACCTCTATCGCTTACTGAAATAAGCCCTAAACCATAAGGGGTTTCGTGAAAGCCATAAGCTAGCTCTAAACCTTCGCCACCTGTTCGGTACTCTTGAGGGCTGGCCGCTTCAAAAGTCACAAATAAGTCGTGCAAACGACTTGGACTAGATAGACCAAGTTCGTAGCTTGTATCTAGTAAACTACGGGATTCTTTTAAGAGCTCTTTAGCTTGGTTGAGGGTTACAAATTGTAAGAACTGTTTGGGGCTAAGACCTGCCCAACGCTTAAAACTTTTTGAGAGTTTTTCTCGGTTTGCTCCAAGGTGTTGAGCAACATCTTCTATTGCTGGTTGTTCCGCAGCGTGTTCACGTAAATAGCTTATGACTTGCTCTGCTAATAAATAATCTTGATAATCTTTGTGGATTCTGGCACTCATAATAAAGTAATTGTATGCTTCTTAGGTATTAAATACCACCCGAAATTTGCATTGATCCTCATACTTTAATTTTATGGGTTACTAGCCAATACAATATTTGGATTGATAGCCAAATTAACATCAATCTCTTCTTCAAGATTGGTATTGCTCATGAGTACGTAGATAACTTTTCCTTTTTCTAGGCTGACATTGCGTGGGCTGTTCTCAGGCTCGAGCACACAATCATCACTAACATAACTACCCTGCTCGTAAATTTTGTACCGTAATGCACTTGAACTTCCAGAAGCCTGAATCGTAATATCACTACCACCTTCTTGCATATTAAACCTATAAACCATTGAACTTAAAGGTTTTAGACTGTTGACCTGTTGAAAATCATTTGGCCATGAATACTCAACACGCTGGTGTCTATTTATCAAGACTGTACCTTTAGTATTTCGGTAATCAAAATCGCAAGGAGATGCACCTGGTAGTGGGTCATTAACGCCTTTATTAGATCCACCAAGCAATACCTGGCGCTCAAAAAAGTGGTTCTTTGCAAAGTTAAAATAGGTACCACCTAAACCATGACCTTTTTCAGCAATTAAAAAATCATTGAGTACAGCGTGTGTGGTTTTACCTTGAAAGTTACGAGCATAGTAATCAAAGAAACGTGGTAAATATGCAAAACCTTCACTACCAAAATAGTGGTCACTTTCACCCAAGAAAACCCAAAAATCTTGAGCTTCGTAAAAGCCAGTACCGTTTTCTTTAAATAGTGCCTCATCTATACCAAGTACTGCGACATCAGCAGGTTGACTAGAATCTATAACAGATTGACGGCGCATTGCAATTCGATCTGAGAACATAGAAGCTGTAGCCGTACCTTCAATCACAAAATTGTCGTTATCTGTGTAGTAACCAATATCCAAGTAAGCAAGTTGGACGGCGTGAAAGAGTTCATGTCCTACAACAGCTTTTATAAAATCATCACTACTAGCATCACAAACTCGAAGACTATTATGTGTGTAAGATCTGCCTTGAAC
This sequence comes from Devaleraea mollis, assembly GCA_032361265.1. Taxonomy (NCBI): domain Eukaryota; phylum Rhodophyta; class Florideophyceae; order Palmariales; family Palmariaceae; genus Devaleraea; species Devaleraea mollis. Next base: position 2,979 of record JAULCF010387765.1, on the reverse strand, counting down.
CGTATCGAATGCACCTGTATTAGCTGGGCAAGCATGATAGGTAAAGCGATCAGTATCTTGATTATTCAGCATGAGCTTATAGTTGAGAGCTGTTCCAGTGGTCGTAATGACAGGACTATCTTGCGCCATAACTGGTTCAGCAAAACCAATTTCACTATAGGCTATGTAGCGCTCGAGCGCCGCACTTGCTGCAACCTCAAGTTGGTTTGTATTACAGCTACTTAAAAGAACACTATCAATAGCACAGTAAGCTGTAAAAGCAACGTTACTCATGGCTGAACTACTTGTATAACTTACTGCTTGCCTAAGTTTTTTTATACTATTGGTTGCCAAATTATTGTTACGAAAACGAACTAAAGAAAAGCTATAAGGTTGTTCATATATACCTGATGCAGAAAATATATAGCTATCTGTAGTACGTTGACCTTGATCAAGTAAAAAGAGTGCACCATTACCAATGATATTGTTTGGATAGTGAACAAGTACTGCTAAAAACTCATCATCTTCTATATCTGTAGGAATAGGCATAGAAAGTTGCAGGGCTGGTTTTTGGGTTTTTCCTGCATGTGTTGTTACTTCTTGAGAGGCGTTAAGTTGATACCAAGAGCCCACAAAATCAAGTTCCCATGAAATAGGTAGATTTATTGCTTTGCTAATGATTTCTGGTACAACTACTTTTTTGAAGTGAATGCTTATTGCTGGTGAGGCTAGGCTCGAGCCGTTAACGGTAGGTGCAGTAATTGTTACATTATCTAGTAGTGTCACACTATGGCGTGAATTCAGAACAGCGCCCTGCTCCGCCACTGTCCGAATCTGACTTTGCCAAATCGGAAATAGATCCTCTTTATAGCTTTGCGCAAAACTAGTTTGAAATAAAAACACAAACCCAAATAAACCACAAACAAACAGATAATAACCCTGTCTAGTACGCTTCCCTAACATTTCAGAAACACCCATATGCCCTACTTCCCATAAATAGAGTCTAGGGTGCTGAGTAAGGAATTTGTAAGATTAGATATTAATGTTTATTCAGAAACTTGTAAGAATATGAGAGAGTAGCTTTACGCTCAAATATCATTAGTGAATCTATACATTCAAATTAGCCATTAATATATCTTATGTAGAAAGTAATGCTCAAATTAATGAGCTTTTGCAAAGTGAGTTCAACAAAAAACTTTCCTTAATGCTAAATCATAATAAAAAAGCAGTCTTTATTCGGTGAATCAGAAGATAAATAAGCATTGGAAGCCTGTCTAAACAGGGCAATATACTTCATACTTTGCCTAATCTTTCGTATGATGGTTTTATGTTATTTGCCTTTGATTTAGACAGAACCGTTGTTACCGAAAGTCACGAACTCCCAACTCAAGTCATCAGCACACTTAAGCGCCTAAAAGAACAAGGACATGTAGTGAGTGTCATCACAGGTCGTAGTAAAATTGGTGTCAGTCCGTTTCCAGAAATCATTTCACTATGTAGCTACATCGGTTTAAATCATGGTGGGGTTATTTTAGATGCAGACGAAAATGTAATCTTCCAAAGCGAAACACCCTTAGAACTCGTTACCCATGCAATGGATAACTATCAAGCTGAAGACAGTCATGTTGTCTTTAACACTGATCAATCGTGGTACGTACAAGACATGAGTAAAAAACGTTGGCAAGGCTATCAAAAACTTGGTTATACCATCAAATCGCATGCTGCTTTTAAAGATGAATTAAAAAATGGTACCGCTAATCCTATAGATAAATTTGGTGTTTTTAAAACTGACTGCACCTCAATCATGACCGAAGTACAAGGAAATTTTCCTGACCTCTGTTACTACCACTGGGATGGTTTCGGTTTTGAAGCACTGGGTGCTGGCAGTACCAAAGGTAAAGCACTAGAAATTATTGCTAAGCTCCATAACATTCCTCAAGCAGAAACTGTTGCTTTTGGTGATGGTGTTAATGATGTCACTATGATTCAGTGGGCAGGGCAAGGCATCGCAGTAGGACCAGATCCATATCCTGAAGTACTTGCAGCAGCTAGCGAAGAAGTCATCTCTGCTGAAGAACTTGGCGTTGTAAATTGGTTAGAAACTAATATCTTAAGCTAAACATAAAAAATGCGCTACTCAAAAGTAGCGCATTGTAAAGCTTGTTTTAGAACTTGTAAATTTAAAGACTTACCCTTTTAACTCGCTAATAGCAATAACTGTTGCTTCTGGCTCAACACCATCTGCAAGTTCTTTACCTGTCTCTGTCCAACCTTCAGTATTCTCCAAAGTCATCACAACAGAAAGCTCGGTATCTTGCTCTAAAGTCATTTGGCAAGACAGGCGCGCTGAACCAAACATTTCTTTCTCAACAAGCTTGTCATATTCAGCTTGTGTCATAGTTTCTGGTTCACCACTACTGATCTCAACACGGCAAGTTGTGCATCTACCCTGACCACCACAACGGTGACCAATGTTAATGCCCATAGTTTCGATTGCATTACTTAATCTAGTGCCTGATTCAAATTCTTGTGTATTTCCATTGATAGTTAGTTTTGGCATATCGTTATTCTCCTAATTGTTCGTATAGTTCACATTATCATAAATTTTAACTAGCTCAAAGACTTTGGAATTAGCTAATAGCTTCTACTAAAGATGTTAAACTTAATCACATGTCTCCAGTTCAACATCTTGCGGTCATCGATCTCGGTTCAAACACAGCACGCCTTGTCGTCTTTAGCTACAAAGCCAATCACAGTTTCAAACTCCTAGATGAACTCAGACAAGTTGTTCGACTTTCTGAAGGCATGGGTGAAGCTCAGATTATTCGAGCAGATGCTTTTCAACGTGGTTTGAATGCTTTAAAAACATTTAGCATTTATTGCAAAAGTTCAGGTATAACAAACATTGTGGCAACTGCAACGAGTGCTGTGCGTGATGCGGCGAATGGTCAAAGTTTTATGAATGCGGTTAGTGAAACGACAGGGCTCGAGCTGCGAATA
>JAULCF010386654.1:0-11647 GCA_032361265.1 Devaleraea mollis | reverse complement strand
AGTTGCTTACTTAATTTTACCTGATTTTTTCAAAAAATATAAAATTGCTATCCTTTCTGTCTATGGATTAATTATCACTTATTATGTCTTCGATTTTATAACGACGCCTAGTTACGGAGGAGTGCATCGCATGAATTTCTCCATTTTTTGGTTAATGCCAATTCCATTTTTTGCGGCTTTGTGGATTTATGAACAATGGCGTTGGTTGAAAATTTTAAAGGCAGATAAAGCAAAGACAGAATTAGCTTTACTCAAAAGTCAAATCAATCCTCATTTCTTCTTCAATACTTTAAATAATTTATATGGATTGGCGGTCGAAAAATCAGATAAAGCGCCTGAAATGATTCTGAAATTATCGGATATGATGCGCTATACGATATATAAAGGGAAAGCCGATTTTGTACCGCTAGTAGAGGAAGTTGCTTATTTGGAAAATTATATTGAATTGCATAAAATTCGGTATCAAAAAAAAGTGATTATTGATTTTAAAAAAGAAATGCACGAATCTTGTAAAATTGCGCCGCTGCTTTTTGTTATTTTAGTAGAAAATGCCTTTAAACATGGTGTAGAGAAACTAACGGAGAAAGCATATATTCATCTAAATTTAACTAGCACAAGCAATAAAATCAGCTTTCAAATAAGTAATAATTATGAATCCAATTCGACGACTAGTCCAGGCATTGGTCTAAGCAATTTAAAAAAACGGTTAGCTTTAATTTATCCCGAGAAACATCAACTACTTTTGGAACAAAAAGTCGATAATATAGGAAGTGCTTCCAGAACTTGGAGTTCTGGAAGCACTAAGCCTAACGTGTATTCTGCCACTTTAGAAATTGAATTAACATGATAAGATACCTAATAATGGATGATGAACCCATTGCGCACCGAATCATCGAAGGGTATTGCAAAGAACTACCTCATTTACAAAAAATAGGCAATGCTTATAATGCTTTTGAAGCCTTGCAGTTACTCAATAAACAGGCAATCGACTTGATTTTTCTGGATATTAATATGCCTAAAATGACAGGTTTTGAATTACTTAAATCGTTGTCCAAGCCACCAAAAGTTATTGTCACGACAGCTTATCAAGAATTCGCTTTAGAAGGCTATGAATTGGATATCATTGATTACTTACTAAAACCCTTTTCCTTTGCTCGCTTTCTGAAAGCTATTAACAAAGCAACGGAATCTACTCCTGCTCTCCTTCCTGCAAATACAGCTATTCCTTTATCCAATAATCATCGTTTTTTTCTAAAAGGAGATAAAAAACATCACCAAATTCATTCGGAAGACCTCCTATTTATTGAAGCACAAGGCAATTATACCAAAGTGTATCTCCATACAGAAACGATTTTAAGTCATGAAAAAATTTCCTCCTTTGAGACTTTTTTACCCAAAGCTGATTTTTTACGGGTGCATAAATCTTTTATCGTGGCAACTGCCAAAATTAAATTAATCGAAGGCAATCGCATTTTTATTGGTGCCCATAAAATACCTATTGGTCAGACTTATCGGAGTGTGGTTAGTGGGCTTTTTGATGGGAAATTTTAGTCAGAATGTAGCTTTTAAAAAATCAATTTAATTAATTCTTAGGCAATTCCACGGGGCTAAGCCTACTACCTTTTCTCGTTGCCTTTCGTTTTACTAAATCAAACCTATCCCCAGCACCCAACAGATAAAATGGTGTTTTATCCGTCATAATTGTAGGGTCATAAATAGCCACAAAAGAAACCCCAATCACTTCAAAACGGTCACCTTGGACGACTATCGCTGTTCCTTCATCCAATCCTATCCCTAATAAATCAGGTTTTGCTTTCATGATTTCTATTAAATCAAATTGGCGATTTCGACGCAATAAATGTTGGTCAATCGCTGATTTTTTCAAGAAACCAAAACCTTCTTCATGGTCCCCCATCATAATGGTATTGGTCTTCGTATCCCCTCTGGCTAAGTATGAACCTTGAATGGTTGCCCCTGCGGAAGAACCACCAATTACTCCACCTCTATTCAATAAACCCCAAAGTGCCGTTTCCGTTTTTGTATCTAAATATGAATCTGCAATACGCCATTGTCGACCGCCCATAAACCAAATACCTGTTGCTTCTTCAATCGTTTTTACAAAAGCTGCTGAATTAGCCATTGCTCGGTCATCCGTATGCAAAATTTGTAAATTCATTGCACCATGCTGTTGGAAATTCGGAAACACTCGACCTTCATACACTGGACCAAAATCTCTAGTTCCATTAGCCGTTGGGATGATGATAATCTTGGCTGTTGGGCCGCCTGCTAAATCAATGAATTTTTTGAATACTTCTGGGGCTATCTTGGCATTTCCGCCGACTATTACGAGGCTTCCTTTTTTTGGGCCGATGGTTTGGGCGATACTGCTATTGATAAAGCTAAAAACTAAAAATAATAGGAAAATATATTTTTTCATGATGTTAATTTTATAGTGCTTATTATCCAGTAACTTCCCAACATTAATTCGACAATTAATGTTGCTAGATAATCTTATGAGCCTTTAAATCATCCAGTAACGGGAAGTTACTGGATGATACTAATTGGATATTACCGTCGTTTTCCTTTAATAAAAACCAATAAAATGGGGTAACGATTTTTCATCATTACCCCATGTTAAAACAATATTCTATTTATAGACTTATACCCGCTTCTTGACTATCATAAGCTATTCGAGATAAATCTATCCGTGGTATCTTTCATCCGTGGTAAAAAAAATCCGCGGTTAATAACTATTCCCGTAACTTCACTATTTTATCTGTATAAACCGCACCATCTGCCGTCTGTATCGACAATAAATAATGCCCATCTGGAAAAGCGGTCAAATCTAAAGTTTCTTGAAAAGTCGTTGTTTGTCCTAAATTCCTTTCTACTATCGTTTGTCCTAAAAGATTAGCCACTTTAAGTTGCATATTTTGCGCTGTTTCTAATGCTCCTTTTACAAAAAATAAATCAGTTGTTGGATTTGGAAATAATTGTAAATCAGCAAATTCGACTTCTTTTATATCCGTCAAGAAAGAGAATTCAAACCAATTGATATTAAACAAAGGCGCTGTAATGACCATCCGCAATTGCAAGTCACCTGCTGGTAAAACAATTGATTTATTAGTACTCGTCCATGTTTGCCAGCCGCCTGTGGAAGGGAAAATAAAATTGTCGATAATAGTCGCATTTCCGTTCTCCTCAATCAATTGGAACTGTACTGCTCCCATTTCAGCTAGCGCTGCTGTTCTAAATTCTACATTATAAGTCCCTGCTTGGTCGACTCGAATAAAATAATCCAAAAAGTCATCCGCATCTAAGAATCCAATATTTTGACCACCTCCAGCATCTGTTGTCGTCTCTAATTCTATTCCAGATTGCGTGGCATAATCTTCTGCTTCTATTTTACCAGGAACAGCAAAATATTGAATTTCTTCTGGACCAGACAAGAAAGTGAATTCAAACCAATTGATATTAAAAAGGGGTTGTTTGATGACGACTCTCAATTGTAATTGACCTGCTGGTAAAGTAACAGACCCTGCCGTAGTCGTCCATGTCTGCCAACCACCCGTAGCTGGAAAAGCAAGATTATCTAAAGCGGTAGCATTGCCATTATTATCAATTAATTGTAACTCCACTTGCCCCATGTCACTTTCTGACGCAGTTCTAAAATCAACTTGATAAACACCTGCTTCCGCTACATTGATAAAATAATCTAAATAATCCTCATTATCTAAAAAACCAATATTTTGACCACCACCAGCATCGGTCGTATTTTCTAATTGAATACCAGATTGCGCAAAGTAATCTTCTGCTTCTACTCGTCCTGGTACACCATGAATAATGGCGACTGAATTTTGTACAGGTCGTCGAGAAAAACCACCTAAAGCTGTCCCATCTTCTGCCTTCACTTGGTCACCCACATAAGAAATCGTCACGACATCTTCTGAACGGAGACTTTGATTCAAGGCGAATGTTAAGACTCTTGGATTGTCTGGACTCACCACTACATTATTAATGGACATCAAACTGCCATTTACAAAGACCTGAAATACAGCCGTAGCATTTGTCAAAGGCGTAACCAAGCGTTTATTTAGATTTAATTGTATCGTATTTTCATCTAAAGTAGCTGCGGAAACAAATTGAGTAGGCACTAATTCACTCTCTCCTACTTTTACAAATTCAAAACTATTTAAATTAAAACCTGCTGCATCCGCATAAAAACGAATTTTTTTGTCATTGGGTGTTAGCACTACATTAGGAACGGTTACCGCTTCCCAATTTTGCCAACCACTCGTATTAGGTGTGTTTGTCGTCGCAGAAATGGCTCCTTCCCCAATCGCAAAATGAAATGCTCCACCATCTCCATCTGCTGCCACTCGAACGTTCACCGCATAAACGCCACTTTCTGTTACATTCACATCGTATTGCATCCATTCATCCGATGAAATCCAACCGACATTGTACCCATTGGAATTAACTACATCTTCGCTTTTTTCAATATCTACGCCATCATTTCGATAGGCCCAACCACTATTCCATGCGGTGAAATTGCCTGTAGAAACTCTGAAATCCGCAATATCGGTATCAAAATAAGCTTGTCCTACTACGCCCATATCGTAATCGGTCGCAGAAACTACGCCTGGAATAGTTTGGGTATTAAAAGGTATTGTTTCATTGGACGTTTGCTGTCGAAATATTGCGTCAATTACATCTTTTTGATAAATACAATTTTCTATTTTTAAGCCTTCTGTGATTTCCATTAACGCAGCTTTCGCAAAAGCGGCAGACGGTTTTGTCCCATTTCCATTCCAATAATCTAATAAACTTTGATATTCTGGTGTTTTGACGATAGATAATGGCCCTGCAATAGCTTCAATTTTTTTCATCGGCCAAACTGCCCACCCCATGCCATTTTTCTCAAATAATTCAACGGCATCTTTAAACCAAGGATTGGAATTTTCGCCCCATTCTCCAAGATATAAAGGGACATTATATTGATTCTGAAGGTCTAAAACCCATTGAATAGACGCTTGGTCATTAATCGACCAATATTTATGTGGACTGTAAACTAGATTGTCATCCCAAGGTGGGGTTAAATTCGTAAAATCATTAGCAAACCAATTGCCTTCTATAAAAAGAATATGTTTGGTGTCTACTTCCCGAATAGCTGCCGTAATGTCTAAATATATTTGTTTTAAGGGCTCATTGTTCGTCATCTCCCAATTCGTTTCATTGAGTAAATCGTAACCGCCTATCCAAGGTTCATCGACATACGTTTCTGCTAATTTTCTCCACAAAGCAACTGTTTTGGCTTGATTGGCTGGACTTTCCCAGAGAGATGGTTTACTGGTATCGTAATCCGAAATAGCTTCATCTCGACCTTGTCCACCTGGTGCTCCGTGTAAATCTAAAATTACATACATTTCATTGACTTTACACCAAGCAAGCAAACTATCGGTTAATTCAAATCCTTTGGTTAACCAGGTATTTTCTCCTGCGACTGGTTCATCTTCAATCGGTAAAGTGAATAAATTATAATGCATTGGCAATCGAACGGAATTAAACCCCCATGCCTTTAAGGAATCAATGTCCGCCTTTCGTACATGATTGGCTAACCATGCCTCATAAAATAAATCGGTGTCTTCTTTGCCAATTAACGCTTCTATGCTATTGCGAATTTGATATTGGGGATTAGCAAAACTTGCCGTTTGTAGCATGTAGCCTTCTTGTAGCATCCAGCCACCTAAACCCATACCTCGAAGAATGACTGTTTCGCCACTTTCATTGACAATATTTTTGCCGTCTGCCCGTAAATAACCTTGCGCATTTGCTTGGCTAATCATTAGCACAAAGCAGATGCTTAGTAGACAATAAATGTTTTTCATAATTTTTATTTTAATTTATCCTTGGTCAATAATTATATACTAAAATGCAACTCAAAAATACAAAGCAATCCTTGTTTAACATATTTTTTCACCCATACAACATATCAACAAGGTATGAATTTGATTAAAAACGCTACAACATTACCACAACATTGTCACTAAAAGTATATTTTATACCTTTACGACTTTCTACTTATGGTCGATTAATGTGTCCAATTAAAAATTGATAATAAACCATAGGGAAATCAAATCTGTGGAAAATAATGAAAACTGGTAGCACAGGATTTATTCTGTTCTGGATACAGGTCTTTAGACTTAATGGTTTTATAAAATACGAATGCTACTAATAATTGGCTAACCTAAAGGTCGGCGTCCCAAACAGACTAAAAGTCTGTGCTACCAGTTGTCAACAACTTAAATTAAGCTTGTAACATGGCGAAACCTTTTTTATTAATTATTGGATTATTGCTTGGCAACTATCTTACTAGTACTGCACAGTCTAGTAATATTGGTACGCCATTTATTTCCAATTTTTTAAAGAAGGATTACAAAGGAAGTCCGCAGAATTGGGATATAGACCAAGACCAGCGAGGGGTACTCTATTTTGCCAATAATGATGGATTATTAGAATTTGATGGCATTAACTGGAAATGCTATAAAGTAAGTAATCAAACGATTGTCCGCTCTCTTAAAATAGCTCCCGATGGAAAAATTTTCGTCGGCGCGCAAGGAGAAACGTTACGCCCTACTCATCTTAGGCATTTTATTAGCTTCTATTTTGATTCCTAGGCAACAATTTGAACGAGAAAAAGCAGTTTTACAATCCAAACAAAAAAAGCGATTACTTCAAAAAGAAAAGGAACATCAATTAATCGAGCAAAAAAGCCAGCAAGAAATCACTCAGCTTGAAAAAGAAAAATTTCAGCTTCAAATTCAATCAAAGAATCAAGAACTGGCAAGTAATACCATGCATTTGGTGCAAAAGAGTGAAATGCTCCGAAAGATTAAAGAAGATATTCAAAAAATTGCTAAAGCAGTCACTGACACTCCCTTAAAAAAACAATTGGAAAAAATTACCAGAAATATTACCACAGACGAACGCTTAGATACCGACTGGGAACAATTTGCTAAACATTTTGACCAAGTGCATAGTCAATTCTTACAAAAAGTAAGCACACGATATCCGCAATTAACGGTAAAAGACCATCGCCTTTGTGCCTACTTAAAGATGAATTTATCTTCTAAGGAAATGGCTTCTTTGATGAATATCTCGGTCAGAAGCGTGGAGGTTGCTCGCTATCGACTCCGTAAGAAATTGGCATTGGGGAGTGACGTTAATTTAGTGGAATTTATGCTACAGGTCTAATTTACAACTCCGCCCTATTAAAAATAAATTGCTCCTCAATTACCTCCCCTGCTAAAAGCGCAACTAAGTTCTGAACCGTAATCACACACATTTCATTAAAAGTAGTAGCCGTTAAACTAGCCGTATGAGGCGTAACTAATACATTGGGCAATTGTAGTAAAAGATGATTATCAGTAGGCTGCTCATTTTGTAAAACATCCGCAGCATACGAAAAGGGTTGGCATGAAAGAGGTTCTCTTTGGACCATCAAAATGAATCGAAATATTTACGACTTATTCAAAGCAGACAAAGAATTACTCAATATTTTTGAATATACCACCAAAGAAATTAACCATCAACTTACCCAAGCTTTTGAAACATCAGGTCGAGAAGCCCTTAGGAATTTAAAATTACAACAAGCCACTCTGCCATTCCAAATCAAAAAATTCAATCGAACGTTGGGTAATCATTTTTTGCAAAAGACCAAACAAGTATTAAACGAGAAATATGCTGGGCATAAAATCTATCAGAGTTATGCCGATTTTCATAAAAATTGGAGTGGGATTGATTTGCAAAATGGACAGATTTTAGATGCGCATGTTGGGGAGGAGTTGTTTGAGTTGTAAAAAAGAATTCTCCACTTACCTTTTAACAAAATTTAACAGCATTCTTCTCTGTTTTTTATTATTTTGCTACCCATAAAGTTAACCGTAGCTTAGACGATTGGTCTGAGTAGCACGGCGTACACTTTATTTACTTGCTCAGACCAGATATCTAAGCTACAGACGATATTTTGAGTACCATCTTCTATTTTTGCAAATCACTTTTTATGAAAAAATACATCCTCTTTTTATTTTTATGCGCTTGTTCTTCCTTAACGCTCCTTGCCCAAGATGAATTTGATTATCTCGACGAAGCGGAGGAATCAACCCCCATCAAATACCCCATGTTCGTCGGTCTTTCTTTCCAAACTTTAGTACCTATCAGCACTTTTGGCGAAAAAATGAGTCAGCCTGGCTTCGGTGGACAACTAGAGTTTTTAGTTAACCTCAACCAAACGCCTTTTTATGCAGGCTTTGCTTCTTCTATCGCCAATTTTGGCAATGAAGTCTATAATTTTACCGATGCAGAAGGTTTTGATTTAAAATGGAAAACCAATTCTAGTTTGTTTAGTAGTCATTTACTGCTTCATTTAGAACCAAAAATGACCTTACCTTTCCAACCTTATTTTAGAGGACAATTAGGGTTTAATCATTTTTTTACAGTTTCTCGTTTGGTTGACCCCGAAATAGATGATAATCCAATAGAACGATTTGTAGATGATAATTCTTGGGGTATAAGTTACGGTGGTTCCGTTGGTTTTTTGATTCCTTTGGATAAAGGTTGGAAGACCATGCTGGACATTAAAGGGACTTATTTGCGAGGTAGTCGCAGTTCTTATTATTCTAAATTGTCGGACGTAGACGTGATGGAAGATAGCATTGAGGCTTTTGAATTGCAAGAATCGGTAGTAGATATGATGGGGATTTCTATTGGTTTTTTATTTTTTATTGAGTGAGACTGGTTGCTGGTTGCTGGTTTGGTGTAAAAATTTCACGGTCAAAAAATGAACTGTTCACGCTTGGAGTGGTCAGTTCGTCGGAAAGTGATGGATTTAGGCTTGGTTTAGGTATTTCTTTGTGCTTGTAAAAGGTAATCAGATTTTGATTACTATTTTTGAAGAGTGTCTTAAATTCGGGATATGAAAAAATCTAGTTTTTTACTGCTAATTTTAATGCTTTTAATTACCGCAGCAGTAATTCATTTTAATAGCCATCTAGGTTTAATCGCACATAATCAACCTATTCATGAAAATACAAAAGGATTCTTGAAATTTCCACAACTAGGCGATTTATATGTTATCAGTAATCAAAAAATTGGATATATTTCTTTTTTCAGAATAGCAGGAAACCCTACGAATGAAAAAATCTACATTGCAAGCGGGTTTAGCTCAGAACCAATTTCCTCCATAAAATCCCCTGAAAAATTGTTTAATCTAATGATTAATAATGACCGCTATCTAGGTAATTTAATCATTAAATCTAAAACGGAATTAAATGCGTTAGCAAATGATTCCATAAATATCTTATCTATTTATCGTCAAGTCCAACGAACTCCACTGACTTTAAGTGGACTTTTTTATAATACTCCTTTAGGCTTTTTTGGTACTTTACTAGCTATATTATTATTTCTTTGGGGATTAAAATCTACCTTTCTCCTATCTAAAAAACAATCAATTTTCTTAAGTCACCCTAATATTATTTATTGTAGTTTAGGGTTTACCACCCTCTTATTTATTGCATTTTTTCTAATGGGGAAAATTTTTTTATTCCTTTGGGGGCTGATACTTCTTTTTTATATTTTCAGCATTTTACCAGTCACTTACCTTTTTCACTATTTCAATCGACGTTCCTTTAGTAAAATGGATTTCTGGGATGGAGAAATCAATAAATTTTTCTTTCTTTTCATTATAGGTTTCTTATTGCAAAGCGTCGCTTATTCAGTAATGAGAGCCATATATGATGCTTCCAATAGCTTTTTCCTTGAAAATTTCTTTTTTCATGAATCTTTAGGAATTTCTTCATTCGCTTTAGCCGCCTTAATCAGTTGGTTTATTATTGCGAGCCTAAATTTTCTATATAATTTTAATCAACGTTTCTTAAGTTTGCGTCAAACTAAAAAAGCTTTAGATTTCGCCAAACAAAAAGAGCTCCAATCCCAAGCAGAATTAGATGCCCTACAAGCTAGAGTGAATCCACATTTCCTCTATAATTCGCTAAATTCTATAGCAGGTTTAGCCCAAGAAGACCCTGCAAAAACCGAAGAAATGGCAATTGCCCTCTCTCACTTTTTCAAATACAGTACCAATAGACAAACAGAAAATTGGAGTACGATTGAAAAAGAAATTGAGATATTGGAAACGTATTTGGAGATAGAAAAAATTCGATTTGGCGAACGATTACAATTTCAATTAACTTGCCCCGATGACTTATTAACTATCCAAACGCCCCGTTTTTTATTACAACCAATCGTAGAAAATGCGATTAAATACGGGTATGACCAAGCAACAAATAGTATTGCCATTCAAATAAATATTCAACAAAATGGGAATCAATTGGTCTTCCAAATTTATGATGGCGGTAAACCGTTTCCCGATAATATGCCTTCTGGATATGGCTTGCAAAGTATTCGTAAAAAATTGGCTTTATTATATCCAGCAAAACATGAATTGGCTTTTATTAATGCTCCTAAAAAGCAGGTAGCGATTACCTTAGAAATATAACCCAAAATTTTCAATAACCCAACCATTTTCATCTCGTTTGAAAATTGAAAATTATAAATTGAAAATTGAAAATTTCCCAGCATGTTTACCACCATCCTCATAGACGACGAAAATCCAGCCCGTATCCGCTTAAAGCGTTTACTAAGTTCCTTTTCGGGTAAAATAGAAATTCTTGCCGAAGCAGATTGCGGTATTGATGCGTTGCACAAAATAGAAGAATTACGCCCTGATGTCTTATTTCTAGATGTGCAAATGCCCGATATGACAGGCTTTGAGGTCTTAGCTAAATTAACCTACCAACCGCTCGTTATTTTCACTACTGCTTATGAGCAATACGCCATAAAAGCCTTTGAAAATTATTCCGTTGATTATTTAGTCAAACCTTTTGGGGCAGCTCGATTTGAACGAGCCATTCAAAAATTAGAAAAATTTGGTGGCGACAATCAATCCCAACAAGCGCCCACCGATTTCAAAAAAATAGAACAGCTTTTCGAATCCCTTAAACCCACTAAAAAATCGTTTACTTTTCCTGTAAAAGTGGGCGATAAAATCTTATTGATTGGCTACCAAAATATCCACTATTTCCAAGCAGAAGATAAGCACGTTCGAGTCTTTACGAATACTGGCAAAACTTATTTAGGCGATTGGAGTCTAGGTAAATTAGCGGACGAATTACCCAATGATTTTGTGCGAGTACATCGTTCTTATATTGTGCATAAAGGGAGTATTGGCAGTATTCAAAAGTATTTTAAAGGAAAATTTGTCTTGACTTTGAATGATGCTAAAAAGACGGGGATTACTACAGGAAGTACTTATTCGGAAGTAGTGAGTCAGTTGCTTGAATTGGGATAAATTTCATTTCCTTACTTAATTTCAATTTACTATCTTTGATTTTCATCAACAACGAAAAAGCATATTTATGAAAATCAAATCCCTACTATTTTTACTATTCTTAATTTGTATAATCAGCAATACCGTTGATTTAGTGGCGCAAAATTCCATTGCCAACAATAAATCAGCTACTGCAATTAACTTACCGACTGCCACCCCCGAATCCGTCGGTATGTCTTCTGCTCGCCTAAAAATGATGGA
>JAULCF010385543.1:0-11652 GCA_032361265.1 Devaleraea mollis | reverse complement strand
ACCACGACCGAGTTTCAGGCGGTTCACTGTAAGAAAAACGCTTGGGCGCGCTAACACGTTACCTGTTCATCAGTGCCTCTAGCTAGCTAGACTTAGTGAAGCGCTAGTATGAAGATAACGACACTGTGGGGGTAGTGTTAGAAGCACTAGTCACAGCTCTCAGGGTTAAGTCCATTTGCAGTTGTTTGACAAGCTTGCCCAAACACTGTGGCACAAAAACTGTGGTTTGTAGGTACGGGCTGACCTTTGACCGTTTACCACTTTGTTGTTGGTGGGACCCCTGGTGTCCTAGCAGGAGATCACTCCCGCTAGACATGTGGCTGAGGTTAACGCTTGTCACACTATCGGGCTAGGTCTGCAAGGCAGCAAACATCTCCACTTTATTTTAGATGACACTTTCGCCAATAACTGCTGGTCTACCATAGGATCCAGATTTAGTTGACCCGCGTTGTTGAAACGCGACCCGCGTTGTTGAAACGCGTTCTAGATTGTCGTGGCAATCACTCCCGAATATAATAGGATATTCGGGCACTTTATTGCCCACTGGGAAGTCTTAAAGTGCTTTAGCACATCGTAGCGATAGTGCTATGGCTGCTACATAAATTGATTATGTACGCTGTTCGACAGCGTTCTTGAGAAGGGTTTGGACTTGCTTGAGTGCAGCGGTGGTGACGGAGTCCTTCTCGGGGGAATGAAAATATTCTGGGAGCCGGACCGGTACGTCCGCAGCGAGGACTTTGAGCTCTTTCCATGTGTTCTCACCCGGGAATCTTACCCAGCTTACCAACATTTCAAAATTTCGACCGGTTGATCGTCGCACTTCCCTAAATTCCTTTACTAGGTAGAGGGAATTTTGTTGGTAAATGAGGTGCTATTCGAACTCCTCAGTGACATCCAGTGTGGCTCAGTTATAGAGCTTCAGACGCGACGCGTGAATTTCCCGTGCCTTTCCGTCCACTAGGTTTTGCATTTTAGAAACAAGGGGCCTAGTGAAACCTAGAACTCTTGCTGGGCCAGTCCCTGTGGCTGTGAGCTTATTCACCTTTTGTGGTTGAGGGCACCCAATAAGGACGAAATCACCGACATCGAAATAAATGGCGGTGACATTTGTCGCCTTATTGTGTCGCTCAATCTCTGCAGCTCTCTTTGCTTGAGAGACTGCAGATATACACCGATGCATCTCGTGGGTGGCATCGTGGATTTTCTCAAATTCTATCAACCGTGCAGCCTTGGAGAGGGACAGTGTTTTAGCTCTGTACTCGCCATTTCGGCTGGGAACAATTCCGTCATTGGGTTCATTGGCGGCAGCATTGAGAATTCTGTAATCAGGGCGAGCTCCTTGCCAAGCTTGGAGGTCTTAGAGTTTTTCAAAACACTTTGGATGGTGTTAGTGAACTTTGGCTAAACTTTTGGCCCATGCTTGCTTTCGGATAGCAGCGCCAGACAGTCGCGGATAGTCTCGCGGCACACCACTTCCATCGTCCCATTACTTTGAGAATGATATTCTGAGGTGAAGTGGTGTCTCGTCGAGTGCAGCCGCGAGCTTTTCCATTACCTCGTTTTTGAAGTGGCTGCCTTGGTCTGAGACCCATGTCTTAGGAGCTCCGAAGTTGGTGATCCAATCCTTCAGAGTTGCCACTGCACTGTCCGTGTCACAGTTGCGGGTTTTGACCAGCCAAACAAACCTGCCGAAGCCATCCTTAAGGATAACAATGTACTTCCATTTTTGTTCGCCCTCTGACATGTAGAGGTAATCGAAATGAAGGATTTAGTAAGGCTTGCTCGCGTGCAGCGTTTGGGCTTGCTCGTGGGTTACTCGTATTTTTCCTATGGTCGATTGGCAGTGCAAGCATTTATTGACAAATGTCTTGATGTCATCGGCGATGCCTTTTCACGTGAATATGTCCTTCACGTGGTTGGAGGTAACGGCTTGGCCTTTGTGTCCTGCCGGGCCACAGTAGCTCATTATGTGCAAATCAATTTTGATTTGTGTCGCCGTTCTGGGTATATAGATCTTGCCATCTCGAAGAAAGCAGCCTTAGGATGTCTTGCTGTGGACGGTGAGAAAGGTTGCCTCGGCTGGTAACATAGCCTTTTATGCTTCTTTGATCTTGTCTAAAATCTCGTCTTTGCCAACGTCTGGGATTCTACGTCCGGTATCGGCACGTAGAGCCTGCGCACTTTAGAAGTAGCACCCCAGCGTTTCATAAGATCTGGGAAATAGTTGAACTCCCCAGGCACATGGCTCACTACATACTCGAACTAAGAGAGTATGAAGGCCCAGCGCTGCATCTTAGACACCAAATATGAAGGCATATCTGGATGACTCTTCAAAAGGCTGAAGATAAAAATGAGTTGGCGGTGATCTGTGTAGATGCTTATTTCTGCGCAAGAGGTTTAGAAGTCCGTTTGCTCCATGGAGTAGACCATGGCGAAAGATTCCTTCTCAAAGATCGACCATCTTGACATGGCGCCGGTGAAAGTGTCATTGACAGAGACTAGTAGTTCGTGGCGTTTCTCTGATTGAGGCTTAGCCGCATCATCCTGTGGAATTTGTGTGAGAATTCCCGTCCAGTAATGTTCTGAGGTGTCGGTGTTCATGCACAACCTCTTTGCAGGATCCAAATGAATGAGCGTGACTCGGTCAGCGATAAGAAGCTTGAGATCCTCAAAGAGCTGTCCAGATATCAGGCACCAGCTTCACCGTCTCCAGCGCATTATTCTTAGAACCGTGTTTCTTTTTTACGATCAACAGCAGGGCTTGCAACCGACCAACGTTCTTGTTGTACTCCGGGATATCCTTGCTCATCCAATTTATCGCGCAGATATATTGTTGGAGGTCTCCGGCCGTCTCGGGCCTTTGCATGGAGAGTAATCTGTCGATACGGCGGGATAAAGTGTGATACCTTGTGGGGATCAAGCGTGATGCCTGCCGCCGTGACGATTCGGCCGCACCACTTAGCCTTTTTTGTTACGAGAGAGCACTTACCCGGGGTAAGGGTGAAGTTCCAATCTCGGCACAGCCCAAGGAAGTTTTCCATCAATTCCATGTGCTCGGTGAATGTGGTGGCGTGAAGGAGCCAGTCATCGAGCCAGATGAGAATATCTTTGGAAATATCCTTAAATGCCTCTGTGGCTCCCACTTGCAAATGAATGCCAGATTTTTTCGCACTTGGCAGGGATCAGAGCGGCTCATTCAAGGTATGGGAGTCTGCTCCTCTGAAGGTGTGCTTTTGCATGTCCTCTAGATTTATGCTTACATGGAAGTAAGCATGTGTCATATCCTTTTGTGCGAAGAAGTGGGCCTTCTGCACATCGAAGAGCATTCTCTCCATATTAGGCATTGGAATATTGTCCTTGATCGCTACATTGCTGATCGGTCCAAGGTCCACCGTCATGGGAAACATGGCCGGTGGAGCCTTAGAGACGAGAAGTGGGTCGGCTGTCCATTCGTAGCTGCGAATGGGGCGGACGATGTTTTCACCTTCAAGTCCTGCGCACGTATCCTACAAAAGGCTTGTTTTTGTGGCGGATATCGGTGCGCCTTTCTTTGCACTGACGTCTCACTCCTTCCTTGAGAGGAACGCGAATGGGGGATATGTTTCAGGGCGGTCTACCAGTTAGCTTCGAATAAAAGACTGAACGGTATTCCTTTATGAGGTAAACTATCTGTGCCTCAGCGTTATTAGGGATCTGATTTCTATAGAAAGAGTCAGTCCTATAACTTTTGATTGCATCATAGGCCCTGCCATTTCTTTCATATCAATAATCAGAGCCTCTTCCTCCTTAGGGTCTACCTGACCTATAGTAAGGCAAGGGGCTTCTTCTTCTAATGGGTCTGCGTCATCAAGTGGTGTGCGCGGATCCATCTGGATGGGTACGTAATCACCGAGCCCATTCGCAGAGTGCATCCGCCGCACACTTGTTACGCCCTGAACTCCATCATTGAGATCGAAGTTCAGGCCATCTAGTTTGGTCTTTTGTTCAGTCAGATGCGAGTTAATGTTAAAACCAAATCCATCTGTGAACGGCAGGCTGAGAATAATTTCGTCAGCTTTCTTCAGGAGATACAGCTACTTCCCAATGCTAACACAATTAAGGGAAAAACATTAAAAAGAAGACTCGTGTAGGGTTACACGTCAAAGACGTTTATAAAAAAGAAAGACAAAATAGTTTAGTTGGTAGAACATTATAAAATTTACATTTTTCACAGTCAAGACCCTTAGCTTTTAAAAGTGCTTTCAAAACTGGGTGTTTTTATACTCGACCAGACCTTCAGCTGTAGTCAGGTGCAAGGCAGGTAGTGTTACTATCTCCTTGGATGTAGATGTTGTCGTGCCGAACGCAGCTTTCATTGTGAAGGCCTTCTGAAAAATCCGGCATATCTTACACAATTAAGGTTGCAGCAACGCCCGGGCGTTGCTGCAACCTTAATTGTGTAAGATATGCCGTTTTATTCCAACACCTTGAGGTGTTTGCGGCCAAGAAGATTAAAGTCCTAGCCTGTATAAATAATAAAAGACGCGTTAGTCCCGTAAATCTGTTTCTAAGATGAAGAATGGCTTGAATCTGTTGTCTCTTTGTGGACTTGTTTTTCACTGTGAAATTCTTTTGCATAACTTTGCTATCTGTTATCTAGATAACAGATAGCAAAGTTATTGCAAAAGAATTTCGCAGTGAAAAACAAGTCCAAAAAGAGACAACAGATTGATAACAAACAGCTGTTTGTTATCTGTGACAAAGGTTTTAAGCTTATTGCTACTCAAGCCCTCTTTGCGAATTCTTGAATAGGGACGCTTGCGTACTCGTTCCACGATCCTCGCGGGGAATGCGTGCGAAGAGGGGTCGTCAAGGTCCATTGGATCATCGACTTCTTTTTTGAAGTCGACCGAACTTTGTTGTTCGTGCTCCAAGTCCATGGGATCTTTGCGAGGACCATCGAACTTGGGCGTGGCTGGCCCGTACTCCAAGCCCATGGACTCTTTACGAGCTCCATCGAACTTGGGCACGACTACACTACTGTTTCAATTAGGGTATCAGGCAGCGGATCCGGAGTCCCCTGTGTCTTTACGGGATTGTTTCGCGTGGTTATCTCACTGCTTCTTCTGGGCGTGCTCCTCAGCCTCGGTCCAGTTGCCCCAAATGTTAGCAAATTCGTCGCCATACGGAGCGTAAGGGCAGTCGCAAAAAAACATGCTACTGCCCAAGGCATGTGCCCTTTCTGATGCACAGAGTTGGCTCCTGTGGATCAAGTCCTTGGTGCGATGGTACTCATGCTGGTACCTGGCGTCGTTGGGGTCTAGGCCCACCATCTCAAGAAGGGAGTCGCGGCGCCAGTCCGTAGTCTTGTAAAGAACTTTTTGCTTCGGGCTTTCCTCGCCTGCGATACGACGCACACGGGTGCCTCTTTGAGGGGCTCCTCTTCCTCTGCCTGCTCCTCTTCATCCTCGGCCGTCTTGTGCACGCAGGCCTCTGCCTGCGCCACGTCCCCGTCCTGCGTCCCAGGAATTTTGGCAGGGTCTGGCCTTGGAGGCACGAAGGCGTAGGCATTTCGCGACCGCTTCCTCCTTCAGCTGGTGGCTCAACATGTTGGCTTCCACCGCGGTATCCTCCTATTTGTTGAGGGTAGGAGTTACCGCGGCCTCTTCCTCTTGACTAGTAATGTCCAGCTCGGCCGGCGACACCGCCATCAACAGCCTGGTCACTGGCCTCGTTCGGCTTGCCCTTGTCATCCATGTCGTAAGCCACATTGCGCAAAACATCACCCCAATTATCAAAGTAGTCCTTCCTTGGGAGCTCGTCGGCAATGCCTTTTAGAAGACGCTCTCCAAGCACGATGTTCGTGACTACCTCTTTGATGAAGTAGTCGATCAGGTCCGAATTCCCGCCACACTTCGAGAGTTGGTTGGCTAATTCGGCCCTGTCACGGAACGCGAGGTCCGTAGCCGTGACGAGCTTGTCCGCCGCGTTTCGGCAGGTGGCCCATACTTTCTAGACGAGCTTTTGCTCCCGCAGGAAAGTAGAGGGGCGCTTTGGCTCCTTCTTCTTGCATCGCGATAAGTACATCTTAAACAACTCTTCATCGTCAATCTCCGCGTAAGTCCATTTTTCGCCAGACACTTTCTTGTAACAGCCGCTCAAAACGTAGGACTTCAGCTACGTATTTGGCATAGTCGCCTTAAATGTAGGCGGTTTCGGCCTCTGTTCCTCCAAGCTTCGCTGGTGTTGGACACGATGATAGGCCTTGGTTTCTGTACAGGGCGCAAAACGTCATCGCAGTCTGTGAGGTCGGGGGTCATTGGTGCATCGTCAGATGTTGAACTGACGAGCATATCCTTCTGTAAAGTTTACAGAAGGAGATAGTCGTCAGTTCAACAACTGACGATGCACCAAAGACCCCCGACCTACCTTGAGGGTACAGCCGGGAGGTGGATAGTTGCCGCCGTCTAATTGCGGACGGCAAGCGCCGCCGTCTCATTGTGGACGGCCGGCGTGGTCGCCACTGTTGGCTTGGCGAGCAAATGTTCGAAACCTTCTGGCGAAGTTCCTTCGACTTCCCAAAGGCCATACGTTTCTCGCTCAGCCTCGTCGCAGATTCCATTCATGAACTTGAGCGAAGGCTTCTCCGGCCACTCCCCTGCTCCGTCGACGTGTTAGGAGGCAGGCGGCGTAGGCGCGGGGGATGCAATGACTTGGGGCAGGGATTCAGTCGGGGCAGGTACGGGGAGATCACCAGGCACACTAGTCTTCGCTTTCTCGCGGCTCTGCTTCACACGCAGCTCTTTTTTGAGCTGCGCCTCGTACGATTTCTGGGAAAACTCCAGGTCGCGGCCCCATAGAACTCTGAGACGCATTTCATCATACACGCGGGTCGGGTACTCGGCGCGTAACTCTCGTACTGATTTGATAAAATAAGTGTTGCCGAGGTCTCGGGAGTCGTGCTCAAACTGCTCTTCGGCCTCGATCTCCTCGCGTAGAAGTTGATTTGCATATTTTTTGCGGAAGTGCCTCCTTGTATGAGCTGCATTTCTGTCGGGGGTATTTGCAACTCCGTGTGGAGGTTGCGAGAGGTCATCGGGGTTTCGACCTCAGGTGACGCGGGCGACATAGATGTTTTCGGAAAAACGTCATCGTCGTCGGAGGCGTCCTCTTTACCGAGGGAGCCTTTGTCGTCATAGGCGTCCTCATTGTTAAGGGCGACTGATTCGTCGTCGATGAATTTCTCTTTGTCGAGGGCGCCTTTGTTTGCTTCGACGTCCTCTTTATCGAGGGTGTCGTTATTGGCAGCCTCTTTTTTGAGGCTGCCGCTGCGCTTTTTGCGCTTCTCGGCCAGGTCCGCGAAAGATTCTTTCTTTTCCTAATCCTTCTTCTGTTTTGCGGTGCGTTTCGCCTCGAGCTCGGCCACACGGTTGGCCTCCTGCTTGCGGGTGGTCTCGGCGGCTGCCGTTCGCGGTGTGCGCCGCTTGGCGCCTTTTTACGTTGGCGTAGGCGTCTTGCTCGGGGAGGAAGTATCCTTCTTGGCTCGCTTGTTCGCGCGGGGCGTTTCCTCGACCATCTTGTCACCCCTACTCTCTCTGTTGAGGCGTACGGGGTGGGTGGGTTGGTTCTCGCATGTCTCTTTGTCGAGCGCGGTACCTCCTCTGCCGGATTTTCTGATATCTAGAAAAAAGCTCTTACTTCGGATTGCTGAGCACCGCGAAGAGAGGACACGTGCTCTGAAAGGGATAGAGAAAGAGTGGGTCAGAGATGTGCTAAGACACTGCGAGTGGTTTGGTGCGCCCGAGAGGAAGATGCGTCAGTGTAGACTTCGGTACACATATACTTTCGACGCCCAAGGTGAGTACGTAAAGTACTAACCCGATTTTACTGTTTGGCAGTCGACTACGACGCTCATAGCACTGTCTATGAGTAATTTAGGAGACCGCCTGAAACTCGGTCGTTTTGCGCGATCACGGTGAGTGATGCTGGGAATGTGAGCCGGTGCTAGCAGTGATGTCATAGATGACATGCTTGTAAGAAAAACGCTTGGACGTGCTAACACGTTACCTGTACATCAACTCCTGATCTGCACTTAAATATTTTTCGTCATTCAAGTTAAAAGTAAAATTCTGTACTCCGCCTGTGAATGGCAACAATCAACCATCGTAGCCTTTCCGAGGCAAGGTGCGTAGTCTTGCTCTACCTTTTGGTGTTCTTTGTCTCCTCAACCAGGTTCATCTTGCGTTTTGGTATGCTAGATCTAGATCTAGCGTATAGAGTAATGCACTTACATTGCGATCAATGACGATGATAGGAAGGCGCTGTAAAGGACACTTTTTCGACTTATCTTGATCTCCATTTGAAATAATAGATATGCTTTTCTAAAAGAGATAGCGATATATCTTGATATATCAACGATAACGTTGATCCAATCACACTTGGAAGTGGCTCACCTTCGAAAGATATATCGTTGAACTTGTATCGGATCAATAATCTACCGGATACAGAGATTAAAACTAATTTTCTTTGTTTGAACTTATCCGCGGTTTGCTTCGATTCACTTCCAAGAGCACATGGTAAAACCGGCTTGGACGGCTTCTTTTAAAAACGTCTTTACACCAAGGCTGTTTGGCGACCATACACCTCGCTCACCAGACATACCTGAAACTATGTCAGTGCATCTGCCGACGTTTACGTCAAAGTAATCGGCGAAGCCGAAGAGCGTTGTGTTGGCGCCAACGAAGTTCCAACTCTCGCCATTGTCCGACAACCGTTTGTCCTCCGCCAAGTCGTCTTCGACGGCGGATAAACGGTAGATTATGAGGGTGGAAAGTGCGCACTTCTAGTGCGCAGCAAGTAGCTAGAACTCCACAGCTCCACGATTACCACAAATAGCCCAACAATAGCTTTATATTTTTCGGTAATTGTGGGGCCCTTTGATAGTGCGCGCTAGCTAGAGGCCGGCCTCTAGCTAGCGCGCACTTTCAAAGCATATGCTCTGCTGAAATTTATTCGGCATCGATGCCCGCAGAATGCGCGGGAGCGGGTATATGCGCCTCCCTTAGTTTAGTGACCAGGTTGACGCCGACAAGCGTGGTTTTACGGAATCCTGTCGATGCGCAGTGGTGCGTTGGATGTGGGCGGTAGATACTGCGATCGAAGAGAAAGATAGAGACATTTTATACCGTCTTTATCTGATCACCGAAGGTTTTTCCCCCATGCTTGTTCTAGCAGGCGTGGGGAAGCACCTTATCAGACTTTGGGGAGCTACAGCCCTAATCTTTTTTCCATAAGTGAATACTTCCGACAAAGTAGGTATAATTCTCGAGCAGTCTACCCACTTCGTCTACGAAAATACTTCCGATCGGAATTATTCCTTTTGTGGTAGGATTTGATCCAACTTGTCTACTTTTGAGTTCAAAAGTTTTCACCTGCCAACTACAAGCCCTCCAAATTTAGTAGAGCGGCGGGTGCGGGCAGTGCGAGAGGTGCCGGGGGCAATAATGACTGCTACGGAATAGCGGGCTGTTATGTGCCATCAGCGCGCATAACAGCCCGCTACCCAGTCGCCTTCATTCTTGTAACCGTCACCTCTGAAGATGGAGGTGCGCCTCTGAAGATGGAGGTTCTCCTCTGATGATGGAGGTGTACTGATGATGATGGAGGTGTACTGATGATGATGGAGGTGTACTAATGTACCAGCTGCCCGCTGGGAGGGATCCCCTTCCATTCGTGCCTTTCATCGATAAAGGGCGCGAATGGCCCTAGATAGTTTGAACTTAGGTGCAAACTAGCTAAGGCCATTGGGCCCAATTGGACAACTAGTTTTCAAGTTTTTGTAGGACTTTTCTTTCGCGCCATCTTTAGGCTTAGCTGTGAAAACGATCTTTGAGCTAGTTTAAACTTCAGAAAGATTTAGGGATTCTGAGGTTGAAATCAGTGCGCTATCGTACTACACGATACAGTACTGTGTCACGTTTATGTTAAAAACTGTTGCCATTCAGAGCTAAGCTACGTAGTCAAAACACATCTAGGCTTGCGCAATATCACCATCTGCGCGTTCGTACTCCGTACACAGTAGCTAATTCTAGAGTAAATTCTATTATAAAATCGTTGCGTCGACGTCCCTTGGTCATTGGCTGCCCGACTCGCGTATCTCTCCAGTTCATATTGGGTATTGGGTGAGCAGCCGCCTTAGATATCGAATAGCATCAGTAGGAAGTCGAAGCCTAACTCCGGCATCTCTTCAGGATAGGGTTCTTGTGGGAAGGTAATCTTCCACGCGGCTTTGACCTTGGCGCGGAAAGAAGTCCACTTGTTCTTTTCGCCTGCAAGGACGAGCGACTCACAAGACGAGGCATAATTCCTGGCGAGGGCCCTGCCATCGGCGTTAGTCAGGCCGAACGAGCCAGTCAACATGAAGTCCATGGCGAGGGGCTGTCGGATCGTCTGGCCGGCGGTGAAGGCAGGCGGGTATAATAGGACGTCGGAAGGTTTGGAGCTAGAGCCGAAAAGCAGCTTTTTAGCTTCGCCTTTAAAGTACTTTCCTTCATACGACAGCCGAGCTGGCCTGATTGCACATTTCTGAGTAACTTTCGCAGCTAGGTCATGGCGGCTTACTCTGCCCCAACCAGTACCACAGCACGTGAGGGCATGGATACCAAATCGATCCAGCTTTTTCTTTCCACAACAGCCGCAGACAAGCAGCTCAAAACCTGAGTCATCATAAACAAAGCATCCCAAGCACATCTTCATCATGACACTCCACAACTCCCGGGAGCAAAATGGAGTGTCTTTCGGCGTAGCTAAAATGAAGGAGTTAGCCCCGGGGGCACGCAGGGCCAGGATTCGGCGCCGGGTGTGCACCACATTCCAGTCTATATCAGCTTCTCTCATATCCTTCATAGACTCCCATTCAGCTTCCAATGCCACCAACCCGGCTCGCTTGCAGAAGAAGGCCTGGATGAGTTCATTCTGTGATGATCCAGGAGATTCTTCTAGCGAGAGGGTAGTGAGGGGACGCTAGCGGGGAGAGGCTGGAGATATGGTAACAGGGTCTGGTAGATTGGGTCGGCCCTATCTAGCATTTCATGCTTAAGGGGCGATTTCTTCCGCCCATCGGCCCGTAGATCGGCAGTGCCTATCAAGCTTCCCACGCAATCACACCGGGACAGATATTCTGCAGATTAAAGGCAAAGACCATAGTAGAGAAAGGGGAGGCGCATCTGCGCTCGCACAGACGCTTGCTAAGGGATGTCCGACATTTTCTCAAAACATTGAGATCGCCTCTCGTCAAAATCTTGCCACAGTTGAATGGCGTCAGAACTCGGCGGCAAAAGTCTCATGAGGTGGTTAACCTGGAACACGGCCGCCGTTACCCGCTGCATGTGGTAGGCAATTCGTGAGTCGGGCACCTGCCCCGATAGTATCACAAATAGAATCTACTTTCGCAAACTTCTTCAGAAGAAACTTTTCCACATACCTCTTAGAGTCCAATGGCGCTCCCATGAGCTTCATTCTGGTGCACGCTGAGCAAACGGTCAGGCGTGCTGGCAGGAGGAGAGTGTGGTAGGCTAGAGCGAAGGCGAGGGGCTTGGCGCACTCAGGAGAGAGAAACCCGTGTGGGTGTTGGTTGCTCATCTCCTCCTGAGGCCCAAGGGAAGTACGTAAAGT
>JAULCF010384432.1:0-11653 GCA_032361265.1 Devaleraea mollis | reverse complement strand
GCATATGCAAGAACTTATCGATCTTATTAACAAACACAGAGCTGATAAAGATGGTGGCTATAAAATACCCTTCACGCTTGAAAACGGCGAAAGTTATCTTACCAAAAAGTTTGACTTTTCAGGCTTGGCAGAAAAACCAACCGAGCTTTTGGTTGATGCTGTTGAACCACTTGTTGCCTACGTTATGTCATCAGAAAAACTAATGCCAGACGATGACAAACTTGAAGACTTTATTTCTGAAGTTAGTAAACATATTGCAGAGCATGGTTCTTTTCGGATTACGCCATCGTCAGGGTTGTTTATTTCTAGGGATAACCAACTATAGATTAGGTAAGTGAGTAAAAGAAAGAGCCTCCTTTAAAACATCAAAGGAGGCTCTTTTTTGATATCTTACCTAATCTATAGTTGATTGTCTCTAGAAATAAATAACCCTGATGATGGCGTAATACGAAAAGAGCCATGTTCTGCAATATGTCCACTGACTTCCGTAATAAAATCTTCCAATTTATCATCATCGGGCATCAGTTTTTCTGCTGACATCACATAGGCAACAAGCGGTTCAACAGCGTCAACTAATAGCTCGGTAGGTTTTTCTGCCAACCCTGAAAAATCAAACTTTTTAGTAAGATAACTTTCACCGTTTTCAAGCGTGAAGGGTATCTTATAGCCACCATCTTTATCAGCTCTGTGCTTGTTAATAAGATCGATAAGTTCTTGCATATGCGAATCACCATTGGTTGTACTGTAAAAGTAACCTGCTTGTTTTAGCACACGGTGTACTTCACTTATAGCTTTATCAATATCTGGTACATGGTAAAGCATATGGTTAGCAATCACTACATCGAATGTGTGGTCTTTAGCAGAAATATCTTGAATATCCACCACTTGAAAATTAAAGCGCTCTTGCATATCGCCTAGGTTTTCTTTGGCGCTGTCAAGCATTCCTTCAGAAAAATCAGTTAAGGTTATCTCCCAACCAGCAGGAATTCTATGGAAAATATCTTTCCATAGTGCGGCATTGCCACAACCTAGTTCTAAAAGCTTGCCATCATCTGGCATGACTAGGTGTGAATACACCCAAGGGTGCCATTCTTCAAAATGCTCCCCTTTTTTTGTATAGTTAGCAAAGAGTGCAGCACGATTAGCTAGGTTTTTACCAGTTCTGTATTGATTGGCAAGAAGATAGGCTTGGTTAGTAGTAAGTTCGCTTGATGACATACGCTAAGCATAACAAACTTTAGCTATAGGCTCATAGATTTTTCTAGTTCTGAAAATTTCAGAGGCTACTTTCAAAAGTTTTAGTATTGACTGAAAGTTCTGAAAGTATTATAGTCACTTTTAAGACGCTAAGAACTACCTTTGTTTTTAGAAAATACTTTTAGCCAAAGTTATAATGGCTTACTAAGGAGTGTATGTTGCAAAATCACTATCTAAATAAAATCCACACTATAAAAAAAGGGCTTTGTAAATCTCTATTTCAAACTTATGTCTTATACCTTGCAATCATTGTTGCATCCATAATGTCATTTGCAACTGCACAATTTTCTGTTGTCGGTACATCTAAACTTGGATTGAGTGGCAGTTACCTGAATTTTAAATTAGCGGATTCCGCATTGCAAAATCAAACAACCTTGAATGCAACTATAGGTATGGATCTGGACTTTAGTTATGAACTAGATGCTTTAACGCTTAAACTCATCATGGGACCTAGTGCAACTTTAGCTAGTAATGGTGCGGGTTCACTAAAAAATGGTTTGCAAGAGGTCTATGCTAGTTACAGATTTGATGATGTGGATGTTAGTTTGGGGCTCGAGCGCCTCCCCTTAGAAACTGCACGCCTGAGTGTACCTTTTAGCATAACCAACGCCATAAATGTTCAAAATCCAAATGAACTTAAAGGTTTTTTTGATGGTCTGTGGAGTGCACGCAGCACATGGTACTTAGGGGATAATCAAATCCGTATGGCTGGATTTTACCGTGAAACACAAGAGCGCATCGGAGGTGTTGCTAGCTTCAAACGCTTCTTTGACAACTTCGATGCTCAAGCTATTATTGTTTACGATGATTATCTTGCCTTTGGACTAAACGGTAGTACTTTAGTTGAAGATATTGTGCTCTATGGTGAATCATGGTTTTTACTTGATGCGCCTCTAAACAAAACCCAAAATACCACCACTAGAGAAAGTAGTATCAGAGGATTACTTGGAGCAACAGGTTATTTGGATGATGGACTCTGGACGATAGAAGCAGGCTACTTACCTAGTCAATTTTCTACAACATCAATCCCCCAGCTCTTAGTTCAGTACCAACTTCCCCAAGATGCCACCTCATGGACTATCAATTCAGGAATTGCTTATATTGATTCTGGTACAAATAATAGCATCGCTGGATTACTGAGCATCAATTCAAATTTTATTGAAGATGATAGTAGTGCAGGTGTTTCCTTGAGCACTTTATTTACAGATAGTAACTTTACTATTTCACTAGCTTTTAATTTAGATCAAAGTTTTGATTATTTTAGCGAATAAGTTTAAAAGGAGAACATTGGATGTCACAAAAAGCCAAACTAAAAATCGCCCTCATAGGGGATTATAGTCCAGAGGTAACTGCGCATGTTGCAATCCCTAAGGCGCTAGATATTGCTGCTAATACAAAAAAGTTACAGACTACAGATGTTTCTTACGATTGGATACTTACAAGGAATATACCATCGGATGTTACAGGCTTGTTAGCCGAGTACGCTGCTATCTGGTGCGTACCTGCATCACCCTATGAAAACATGGCTGGCGCACTAACTGCAATTCGCTATGCTAGAGAAAACAACTTGCCCTTTTTAGGGTCCTGTGGTGGCTATCAACATGCAATTCTAGAATTCACTAGAAATGTTCTTGGGCATGCAGATGCTGGTCACACAGAGATTGATCCAGATACATCATTCCCTCTTTTAAACGCCTTAAGTTGTTCTTTGATAGAAGCTCATGACAGTATTGAATTACAGCCAGATAGTTTAGTAGCAGGGCACTATGGCAAAACTAGTTTTACTGAACAGTATCGTTGTAGTTATGGCTTTAACCCTGAGTATGTGAGCTTATTTGACGATACTGATTTGGTCATTTCAGGACATGATGCAACAGGTGAGCCTAGAGTTATCGAATTGCGTAGTCATCCGTTTTTTGTTGGGGTTGCTTTTCAGCCTGAACGTTCTGCGTTGCAGGGTTTAGGGCATCCGCTTATCACATCATTTGTGACTGCTGCTAGTCTTTAAAAAGATTGTAAGCTTGATATTCTAGATAAACTATCGATAAAAGATATTTTTCTTCACGGCTATTCTTTGTGTCTATTCTTCATGCCTATTCTTTATGGCCGCGATTATGCTGTTTCCCAAATTGACGCTGTTCTTCAGTTACACCTAGACCAGACTTTCGGTATTCTTTAGGGGATAGTCCTGTAAGACGTTTGAAGGCAGTAGCAAAATGTTGGCTCGAGCTGTACCCCAGCTCGAGCGCAATCTGTGTAATTTGCTGCTTCGACTGACGTAAATAATACTTCGCTCGTTCTACCCTTCGCCTATTGATATACGAAATAGGACTCTGACCCACATATTCATCAAATAACTGAAAAATTCGACTACGACTCAACCCCACATGGCTACATAAATCTTCAACTTTGATAGGGTCTTCATCGCTCAAGTGCTCATCTATATAGCTAAACATCACACTACAAACTTCAGGTAAATTTTCGTTACTCACGTCTTGCTGCTGATATTGTCTGAGTAATTTTGTAAGAAAAATATGCAAGTAAGCCGTAATCAACCTTGGGCTATCTGCTTGAGGTGCATCGATTTCTTCTAGCATGGCTTCTAGCAGTTGGATGAGTTCAGGGTTACTTGAAGCTTGCCGCTTCGTAATTTGCATTAGGGCTTGCTCAATTTGTCTATCTTCTAGACAACTAGCATCAACCTGTAGCCAAGTCAGGGTACTGGGTTGGATTATATTTTTTATACCACCGTGGAGTTCACCTGGCTTAGTGAGGAATACAGAACCAGGCTCGAGCGTGTAAATGTCATCCTCAACCCACCAATTTACGGTACCGTCCATGACCAAGTGAATTTCAAAATGCGCCTCATGATGCGGCAACAAATCACTCCGCGCCACGACCTGTCTCGATTGCCCAATCCCTTTTAGTGCAGGGATAAGACAAGCATCATCAAAGTAGCGTTTTATTTGAGCTCGAGCCATAAGGTTAAGAAAAACATTTAAGCAAAATGTATGAATTTGTTAACGTACAAAAACAAAAAATAACTGGATAATTATACGAAGTATCTAATCACGATTAGATTGAACCACTTTTAACTACTGAACCACTGCGATATTACATCTTGTATAGGTTTAGCTAGCTAGTATTTACTCTAACTTCAGTTTGCAGCAGTACTTAATAGTACGCTTAAATGTTTCTAAAAATCCAGTATTTAGGCTCATTTCACCCTGTTTGTCACGATTTATCTCATTTTGCTTCGCTAATTCAACATAAGCATAATATTTGATGTAAAATAAATCTACATGGGGTTGGTTGTAACTGTACATGTTGTTTTTAAATACAGCCAATAAGTTTTAAATATTTGTACGAGAGTTTAGGATTGAGGATTCAGATGTTAGATAAGTTAGTAAATGCCCAAATAAATAAACAACCCAAAACTAGAGTCAGCAAAGCTCAAAGTAATAAAACTCAAAGTAATAAAACTCAAGTTAGTAAAACTCAGGGTAATAAAACTCAAGGTAATGCAGCTTTAGATGTTTTGGTGATTATTGTTGTGATACTCACCGTTTTTGGTTTTATGGTGACTATGCTATTTGGTGGTCCAGATACAAGCGCAGATACTACAACTTCAGCTCGTTCAACTACTGTCAGTAGCAATAACACCTACGCCTACACTCAACCTACAACCACTTACGCTCAGCCAACCTACACTACTCAACCAACTTATACCCAGCAAAATACAATTCAAGGTCGAGCAGGATTTAATAACTCCGTTGCAGGAGACATAAATAGTGCTACTGGTCTAGCAGCGGCTACTGGCGTAACCTACGGTACTACGCAGGGTTTGCAAAATACACAGGGTTTACAAAATACACAAGGTTTACAACAACAGCAAGTTCCAGCATCTCAACCACAAGCAAGTGGGGCTTATGGCATCTCGAATGGTCAGGTTATTGGTCTCAATCCAATCCAACCGTTAGCAACACCTTATATTCCAACAACAGCCCCAGTTACTGGTAATTCAGCAGTTACAGGTCGCGCAGCTATAACTCCAAATAGCAATCCAACAATGCCCTACGCAATTGCTACAAACGGCGCAGCAGTTATTAACATTGATACCGTTCAAGCCTATCGTCCACAAAACCAAGAACTTATTATGGATCAGGCTTGTGTTCACGAAGTATGGCAGCGCAATCCTTATGTTATTAGTAATTTCTCAAACCTTTCAGTAAGGTTAAGCGCAACCAATCCGGCAAACAATGGCAACATGCGTACCTACAGCTTTAACTTAGATAACCGTCCAACAGGCAATGGTGCATTGTGCACAGTAACTATGGATGGCTATGTTACGGCTGTTAGTTTTTATTAGATTTTTGAATGAATAGGTTTTTATAACGTTGAGTATCAAGCCTATAGCAACACCCACGCAAGCTTTAGCATCAATGATTTCATAGAAATAAAGGTAAAAAAGTAAGCCTCTGACTTTGTGGCGGATCCAGAGGCTTACAAGGGTGGGGGTATAAATGAACCATTTGGGGATTATATGTTTCTGGTTCGTGGGATATATGTAGAATAGGCCTTGATAATTACTGAATGATGATTAAAACGTTAGGGAATATGTTAAACTTCGTTTTTCTAAATAATTTTAAGTTACTAAAACCTTGAATACTAATTACCTACGCCTATTTATTACTATAAATATCCAACACTATGGGACGTTCTAAATACCCTTCTACTGTTCGTATGCCTGAGGCTGAAAAGCCTTATCCAGCAATCTTGGACTTTTTTGTACAACGCTTTCCGAAGATTGATAAAGCTATTTGGCAAGAACGTATTCTAGAAGGCAAAGTACTCGATGAAGATCAAAACCCCATCACAATAGACTTTGAGTATGTTCCTTTAAAGCGCTTGTACTACTTTAGAGAAGTGAAAGATGAAACGGTTATTCCTTTTAAAGAAAAGATTCTCTTTGAAACTGATACGTTATTGATTGTAGATAAACCACATTTTTTACCTGTGACGCCTGCAGGTGAGTTTGTAAATGAATGTTTACTCAACCGCTTAAAAGAACAAACTGGCAACGATGAACTCACACCTATGCACCGCATAGATCGTGGAACGGCTGGGGTTATAGTTTTGCTAAAGCAAAAACAGTATCGTGCGCCTTACTTTGATTTATTTATGAATGGTCAGGTAGATAAGAGTTATAGAGCGGTTTGTCATATTTTGGGTGGAAAATTGCCAGAGCAGGGTGACTGCACGCAGAATGAGTGGCTTGTAGAGAACAGGCTCGAGCCTGGACAACCATGGTTCCGTATGCAAGTTGTCAATGGAGCAGTCAACTCAAAATCACAAATCAAACTAACAGGAGTCAAAAACAACAAAGCCTTCTTTGACCTCAAACCCCTTACAGGCAAACAACACCAATTACGCATTCACCTAAGTGGCTTAGGCTTCCAAATCTTAAATGATCGCTATTACCCAGATTTAGAAGATAAAAGACCTGACGAATACGATAAACCATTGCAATTATTAGCAAAACACATCAGTTTTAAAGATCCTCTGAGCAATGAATTATTGTCTTTTGAGACAGAACAAACCCTGCTTGAAGAAACATCCTCATCAGCTTAATTCATATTTCTATACTAACCATCTTTAACTCAAAAGGAATTACGATAAGCTAGTGAAACCTGTACTAGTGGTTTAGAGAACACTGTGGAAAATGATTGAAAACTTGGTGCATCTATTCCATCATCAAAAGATAGTGATGTTTTAAATAAACTATTCAGATTCATTTCTGTAGTAGTAGGTATTGTAGGACTAAATTTCAATCCTTTAGCATAGCGAGTAGGATAGTTACGGTGCCAAGCAGTACCAAAGCCTGAATAGAGTCCACTATCACTAACAAAGGCGACTACCCTTGTTTGCCTTACTAAATCATCACCACTAAGACTAAATACCCCATCAACAAATTCGTAAGCAGCTTCTTGTTCCAAAACAACAACGTCAACACCAAATGGTTGCCAATTCGCAGTACTCTCACCTGTAGTTGTTATTGCTTCTGGTACTACAGGTGTAACACTCCCTGTTTGCTCTGTTTGTTCTATCTGCGAAAACGCATAGGTATGGAAGCACATTAATAAACAAAGACCCCTAAATAATTGTTTCATATATAAATGTACTCTAACATAGGAACATTGCGTACCTACAGGTCATCCACAAGTCATTCACTGACTAAAGTTTGGTACATCTGACAAGTCTTAGACGTCAAATTTTAGCGAATTTTCAATCAAATTGAACACAAGACTTGACAAAAAGTAATATATAGTTTATATTTAACCAATCAGTTAATTAACTATCTAGTTAAATAAAGAAACTAATCGGTTGATACTGAAAATAAAACTTTTAAGGAGTACCAAAATGCAAAAGCAATTCGAAATAACCAAACAAGTTAGAGGCATGACTTTAGGCGCAATCAAAGACTTGAACGATGAGCAACTACTCATTATTCCTGAAGGATTAAACAACAATATTCTCTGGAACTTAGGCCATATGGTTATTTCGCAACAATATTTTATTTACCATGCATCTGGTAATGACATGCTTGTACCACATACAATGGGTGCAGACTTTGGCAGAGGCACTTCACCAGCTAATTGGGAATCCACGCCAGATATCGCAGAAATCAAAGGTTTAGCTATGAGCACAATGGAACAGTGGGAAGCAGATATCAAGGCAAATAAGTTTCAAAACTTTGAGGCTATGAATGTAGGTACTCAACTAGAAACTGCAGATGACGCAGCAATCTTTAATTGTAGCCACGAAGGTTGGCATTTAGGTGTTATTAAATCTTTAGTAGGAATAGTATAAAGTCCTCAGCTATGTCTAAAACGTCTACTTTATTGATAGTTATTTATACAAAAAAAGACTAGAGCATTCTTATGACTGTTAACCTGAACTCACCTGACAATTTTGATAATTTACACGCAACCTTTTCTGCTATTTCAGATGTAACCAGAAGAAGCATTCTTCGCCAATTAGGCGATGGTGAGGCTACTGTAAAACAAATCGCTGAACCATTTGATATGTCGTTGCCTGCAGTTTCCAAGCATATAAAAGTGCTTGAAACTGCGGGGTTAGTCAACCGCCGTAAGGAGGGCACAACGCATTATTTAAGTCTAAATGCTGAGCCTCTAAAAGAAGCGTCTGATTGGTTTGAGTTTTATAAAAAGTTTTGGACAAGAAACTTAGATCAGCTCGAGCACTTTTTACTAAACGAAATGACCGACGAATAAATCTATACTAACTATAGTACACTTAAGAAATCCAACTAGGAGATAGTCACAATGATCGAAACGCCCGGAAAAACCCTACACCTTGAGCGCATGTTCGAAGTTCCACAAGAGCGTGTTTTTAAAGCTTGGTCTTCCTCAGAAGCAGTCTGTAAATGGTTTGGTCTGGCTCCAGATGCAGAAACCAAAGCCCAAGTAGATTTTCGTGAAGGTGGCAGTTACGTACTAGAATCTGGTCCTTACACAGTCCGAGGTACCTATAAAGAAATCTCCCCACACGAAAAGATCATTTTTACATGGCTTTGGGACCACGACCAAGAAGTTCCTGAAATGTTAGTATCACTAGATTTTACAGTGACTGCTACAGGTACCAAAATGACACTCATTCACGATAATATTGCAGATCAAGAAAGACTTGAACAACATAAATATGGTTGGGAAATTGCCCTACCAAAAATCAAAGAAAGTATCGCTTAAGCTATTTAAGTAGAGGTAAACCTATGAATATTCTAAAAATCGTTCTTCAATTACTCCTAGTTGGTGTGTTCACCTTTTTTGGCATAATGAAAATTATTGGTGCACCAGATATGGTTCTTGCCTTTCAAAGCTTTAACTATGCAGATTGGTTTATGCGTTTTGTAGGTCTTCTAGAAGTAGGTGCAGCAGTTTGTTTATTGCTTGGTTTGATTCTTCGAAAACAGAGTATCCTGACCAATGTTGGTGGCTTTATTATTATGATTCTAACCATCGGCGCTGTGTGTTCTCACTTCTTCCGTCAAAAGAATTTTGGTGAAGGCATGATTCCACTAGTTGTAGGTTTAATTATGGCTGCAGTACTTTGGTTACATAACCGAAACAGTGCAAAGCAACTAACTTCTTAAAACACATCTAAATAGCTTAATTTTAAGGCTTACAGCGAATAATCGCTGTAAGCCTATTTTTTTGGAATATATGTTTATGCGCTATAGTCTGACTTCTTGAGGGCTGGCTAAGAAATTAACAAACCACTGAGCAACGGCTTTACTATCTGCGCTGCCTGCCTTAAGAGACTCAAATGCTGAAGAACAAACACTCTGAGTCGTATAAGGCTCTACTATGTCTACAACATCTTTAATTTTACTATCACTAAATTCTGGATGCCCTTGCATACCAAGAACATTTTCACCAAGTTGAAACATGCCATTTTGACAAAACTCATCTGAGGTTAAAAGAACAGAATCCTCTGGTAAACTTTCGACTTGATCTTGGTGTGCATAGTAAAAAGCTTGTTCACTAACTTGTGGTGTCATCCAGCTCGGGGACTCTAAAAGTTCAAAGCTCCGTCTACCTAAGCCCCAGCCTTTTTCTGACTTTTTAACTTGACCACCTAAAGCTTGTGCAAGTAGTTGGTGCCCAAAGCAAATACCTATGAGTTTAGTCTGTTTGTTTGCGTAAGCTTCTTGCGTAAAACTAATAAGCTGCTTTATCCAAGGTTCATCCTCATAAGCACCAAAAACCGAACCAGTTAGAACATAAGCATCGCATTCATCTACGCTGGAGGGAAACTGACCTTCAGTAGTTCTATATTCGACTAGCTCAATAGTATGATTAACTTGATTAAAAAAATCACTAAATTCCTGGTATTGCGTGCTACCCCATTCTTGCTCTTCGCTAGGGGTGATATTGTTTAAAAGACCGACTTTCATGCTGTTTAGCATAGCACAGGTCTTAGCTAGAGAATAAACATCCGAATTTAAAATTAGTATTAGATTAGCAATGAATCTTGATTATCATTTTGCTAGGTTTGGTTGTGTTTTCTACTAGAAGTTAAATACTAATTCAATCAGAACTGACAAAATAAAGAGTGGTCAAAAATAAGATAAATGCTCTATCTGTTGTCATCATTATTACTTCCTTATAGGAGTGTTGAACACAGTCAGAAAGAGATGTGCATAGGCTATACTGGGTCATTATGAACCTAGCTGATATGCGTAAAAGTTATGAACAGAACGGTCTAAGAAAAGCTGATTTACACAAAGACCCCATGGCACAATTTAACCTTTGGTTTGCAGATGTTAAACAAGCAACTCAAGATAATCATGTTGAAACAAATGCTATGACAATCTCAACTGTTGGTAATGATGGTCAACCAAGTTCAAGAATTGTGCTGCTTAAAGAGCTTACTGAAGATAGCTTTATTTTTTACAGTAATTACACAAGTGGTAAAGCACAGCAGATGGATGAGAACCCTAAAGTGGCACTCAATTTTTACTGGTATGGGCTCGAGCGCCAAATACGTATCGAAGGCACGGTAAGCAAAGTAAGCCATGAACGCTCAGAGCGTTACTTCAAAAGCAGACCTCATGAAAGCCAACTTGGTGCTTGGGCATCTGAACAAAGTAGTGAAATTGCCAATCAGGATGTATTGGTCAAACAGATGCAAGTACTTCGTGAACGCTATACTGAAGGTAATGTACCTTTACCAGATTTTTGGGGTGGCTACGCAGTCACAGGATTACGTTATGAGTTTTGGCAAGGCAGACCTAATAGGTTACACGATAGGTTTGAATATAGTTTGAATGACTCAGCTATTTGGTCAATTAAACGCTTGTCACCCTAAGACAGTCTGTAACAACGCTATAAGAAAAACACGATAAGAAATAAGGAGAATATTACTATGGTTAGAGATAGCTTTTTCACCCGTTTAGTTGAGTTTATTGTTGACGTTATTCAATTCTTTTTACGTATGTTTTAGTGTTAGTAGCACCCCCCCTAACATATACTTCGATTTGGACAACCTTTTTCTATTAGTGTGACTCAGCTTTAATTAAGAGTCCAATATATAACTAATTGGTTAGAACAGCTTGCATTTAGTACGCTAAATATAGTACCTAAAGTACCGAAAAACGTTTCTATATCTTAATAAATTGTTAAAAGGAATGTATTATAACTTTAGGTCAACCAACATTATTTAGATTAGGTCAATAGGTTATTCAATACTCTAAAGGAGGGTATAAGTACGTAGACAAAATCAAGTTATATTAACTCAATATCACACCAAACCTGTACAGGACCACATATCACGGGTGTTTTGGATGTCAAAGTAGTTAAACTTATTTGTGACT
>JAULCF010383321.1:0-11656 GCA_032361265.1 Devaleraea mollis | reverse complement strand
ATATGTCTCTCAATTGTTTCTGGAGATGCTGCATTGCTATTACGTACTCTTGAATGTCGTTGCTGTCAATGTTAGGTACTTCCTTAAGTAGTTCCACTCGTTTAGCGTTTGAATCAGGCTTTAGCGAGAGCAGCATTTCGTAAGTCTCCAGTGCTGTTGATTCAAGGACTACATCCTTGAGGTCTTCACAAATCGTCTTGTTAAAGAACATTTGTATGTTCTTTGCATGATTAATACGAATCGGATCAGGTCCTGGTTCATTTGTTAGGAAATATTTACAGTTATTCTCCGTAGTGACCTCAATTAGGTATACGTTCCAAGCGTCGAAGTTGTGCATGAGATTATCTAAGGTTGGCCCATCTGAGAATTTGTTGAACCAAATTTCGTTTGCAAGCCTAGCATTTTCATTAGCTCGAGCTTTTTCAATGAGATTCACACCAGAGGCAGACGCCGGTGAAGGCGCGTCCATTGTGGCGCTTGGTACAAATGTTTCTGTTCCGTTTCGAGTCAGTACCATGTACTGTTTTCGCTTGTCGGCGATGTTTTGCCGATCTTTCTAATACGAGCGCTTGGTAAGCGCTCCTGGCTCATAACCTATTAGGTAGATGATCGATGGTTTATTCATATTGAATGATAATTCATAGGTCTTTATATAGTCCTGAATTACTCTCTTGAATTAAACCTCAACGTCTCTAATCTAATTAGTGTTCCGTTATGAACGGTAATTAGTCTACTGTAAGCTGAGTGTAACACGAAAAGAAGGATATTAATCGTAACTCATGAAAGCTGAGAATTAGTGTTCCGTTGTACTGAACGGTAATTAGTCTACTGTAAGCTGAATGCAACATTTGGGCCGGGCCAAGCGATACTGAATTTATAAAAATCCTTCGAATTCTTTCGATTTTTGGCCGTCAGAGGCGTGCTACGCGAGTAGACGCAGCCGTGCTCGTTACTGGCGCCGCCGGCGCTGGTGCCGGCGTCGGCGCGTCGGCTGCGCATGTTCGCCGAGGACAACAAGCACTCATGCGCGCGCCCTCAGCGGCTCTCTCCTGTAGAAGCTTGTTGCGTCGGGGCGAGTGCGCCTGTCCGTCGACTCCTGAGGGAATCTTCCGGCCGGGTGTTGGTCTCGCCGGCGCTGGCGCTTGGCACGCTGGCCTTTCAGGCGCAGGTGTTTGACACGTCGGCCTCGCCTGCGCTGTCGCTTGGAACAATGGCCTCTCCAGCGATGGTGCTTGGCACGACGGCCTCGTAGGAGCTGGCGCTTGGCACGACGGCCCGCCGTACCCCCGTGAAGGTCGGCGCCCTCCGCCCCGGCATCCGCCGGAGAAGGAGTAGGCGCTTGTGCGCTGCGCGTGTAGGTCCGGCTGCCAGCGTTTCTGGCGCCGGAACCTGCGCTGGCGCTGGGTGCTCTGGGCGCGTTGGCGACCAACTGGTCGCCGAGAACGCTTTCGGCGTTGCCGGCCATATTTGCAATAGGCAAACGGTGCTGCATAAGCACAAGGTGCAAACGGTGCTGCGTAAGCAAGCAAAACATGCTGCTCCCGAAGCTTCTATCCGTTCGGCGGACGCTGTGTACTTCGGGTCGAGCGTGGCGGCGAGGTGCAGATTGCAGGTGCAGCGCGCCGAAGAGATGGGCCGACCAGCTGTTGGGCATGGTCTAGCTGCGCGCCCTTTTTATAGGTCGGGCAATCTGAGATTCCGCCGCCCGTCGTCTTCCACTCAACACGGACGCCACCCATTTTGGGCTGACGAATTTCTCTCATACCATTGAGGCTATCCACTAGTATTGCAGAATTTTGGCAGGCTCTTCATACAGGCAGCCCCCCTTTTCATACCACCACGGGGAATTTGGATCACCACTTTGGGAGATCACGCCTCCTTACATGTCGCTATGGCATCCAAGTTGTCACAGTGCTCACACCTCTGTGCGGGCTGTCTCCCTGATCCCAAAACATACCCGAAGCGTCGTGCCAGCCATGGCAAGCCCTATCCGCTTCAGACGATCCATTAAAAACCCGTCGGCACCTGTCATCATGTCACAATGATACCGTTATGATTCATAGTATCGGTACACTTTACAATCAGTACCGTTATAACTAAACGTATACGTTTACATCAGTCAACTCGGTATCAGCAACAGATATAAGGCCTCGATAGTCGGCCTGTCATCTAATGTAAAGAACTACCTGTTTACCTGTTCAATAGGTTATGAGCACTTTTCCGCCTTTGCGAAAATAAGCAAGTAAACATTGGCCATGTATGCTGACCGCCGTGGTACCCTAGAGGAAATTGCTGCATCTGCTGTAAACGGCCCCGAGGCCGATTCCCACTATACCACGTGGAGTACTCCTCCACGCAATTTAATAGACAGTGGAGCAAGTATGTCTTTCGTTAGAAACACAGAAGACGTTACTAACCCAACTCAGCATGTACGGTCACTGCTAACCGCAGAAGGAAAACAATCACACAGCACTCACGCCGGCAAGCTACAGATAACTAATGGAAGTCAGCCGCTATCAGTCCCAGCACTTGTAGTGCCAAGTTTTAAGGATAATCTTTTATCAGTTGGGCAAATAACAAAACGCATAACATGGTGATTACTCAGAAAGGAGCCTTTTTAACTCCTAAGGGCGAACCTGAATCTAATGCAAAATTGGTTGCGGGCCGCGGTTCAGATAACCTTTACACAATGCCAAGCAAATGTAACGATGGTATTTCATCACTTCGCGCTACGCCAGCGACGCTACTGGTACATACTAATCCAGAACTACATAAGACTCTCAATCACGGCAACCCAGTTGCACTCCAATATTTCAAAAGATCGTATCCAAACGCCGCCGCTTTCATCCTGAGCAACCTCGAAGCAGAAGAGGTAAAACATGGTCAGAGTTGAAAGCCATGTGTAATCGGTAAAACAAAAAGAAAGCCCTTTGAGACTAATACTCAAGACATCAGGCAAGCCCTTGACGCAGTCTCTACAGATACAAAAGGACCAGTTACGCCACCTGATATCGAAGGCAACATCTACCTCCAGCTCGTAGTCGACGCGGCATGAGGGCACTCACATGGGTTCCCGATGAAGAAAAAAAGCGAGGCAGCTAAGGTGATATTGAAAGGAATCAAGAGGCTTGAGCTGGCAGTCGGTAAAACTGTTAAGCGGTACCACTCAGACAATGCCAAAGAACAGCGAACAAAGAAACTGCTTGACGAACTAAAGGCCAAAGGCATGAAAGTTTCCTCAACAGCCCCTCACAGCTCACAGCAAAATTCCATAGTCGAACGTAGGTTTCGGACGTTGTTTGCAGCAACAAGAGCAGCACTTGCAGCCAGTGGCTTGCCAAGACAATACTGGTCCTTGGCGTGTCTGGGTTCAATCGACAAAGCAAACTTTATGCCAATCAAGAGGCCAAGTGGAAAATTTGATTGCGCCAAACTCATCAATACCGGGAGAAGACATAAATGCTTCAGTTTTTCTCCCTTTCGGACAAGAGGGGTACTTGCTCGACAATACTCCAAAGAAAACGAAACTTGCAGATCGTGCGCTGAAAGCACGATGTCTGCGCGCAACTTCTCAGCATCAATATCTTGTTCTTATCTCTTCGAACAACAGTACACGACTCATCAGGCAAAAGGAATTTTTGCTTGAGAGCAAACTGCAGCGTATGGTCAACGCAGAACAACATGACTTGGATATCAGCGACTATGAGCCTTGTTGCGACGGTGTCATGCATCCTGCTGACAAAGCGCTTAGGGCCAAAATTATAGTCGGGGCGCGCTGAGTTCCGGATGGCAAAAATAGCAGCAAGCAAACCAGGGCCAAGTTCAGTCACAGGGACTTTGTTTTCGTGCCTGAAGATCAAGGCAAACGCAGTGTAAATTTTCAACTTGTAGAGACGCCAGCGGCAAGCAACAAGAAAAAAGAGTGTCAGAAGGCACAGCAACACGACAACTTACAAGCAGAAAAGCATTCATCAGCAGCAACGTCTACTTTTCCTTATCACCATGGTCCTTCTCCTCCACCATCTTATGAGCAAGCAGGTCGAAGCGAAAGAGCCCTTCTTTCAGTACAGGCAATAGAAATCATCGACAAGATTTCCCCTCAACCGCCAGCACCAAAGAGCCTAGCTGAATCCCTTGCGTCCGATAATGCGAATGAATGGGCGCGAGCGTGGGATGCCTAAGTGCTACGGCACACAGAAGGTATCAAAACTTGGACTTTGCAGGATGAGCTCGAGGACGACAAGCCGCTACCGTTCATCATGACCTTTAGGTCGAAAACAAACCAATATGGAGGGTTAGAAAAGCACAAGGTTAGATGTGCAATCATGCGGGATAGAATGAGGCCGGGATTAGACTTTGACGAAAGACGTACTGCCTCGCACATTCCCTCGCAGGCGGGACGACGCCTCCTCCTCAACGCAGCAGCAGCGCAAGGGTACGTCGTATAATCCTGGGTTGTCCCAGGTGCCTACATGAATGCACCGAATGACCCTCGCTTTCGCGTGACAATGAGGCAGCTGCAGATGTCTGATGGAAGCTATAGAGAGCCGGGAAAAGTGTGTGTGTTGAGGAGGGATATGCCAGGTGATCCAGCGGCAAATGCGCAATGGGATACGTAGCGCGACTTCTGGTTGTCGAATTGGGGCTGATAAAGTGCTCGCGGAACCGTCTATGTTCTGGACCACTACCAAGAATGGCGTGGAAAGAATGGAAGTGGATAACGACGATTTCCTGGTCACGGCACCTACACAGGAATATCTGGACATTCTGCCAGCACCACTAAAAGCTTGGAAAATCAAGATAAAACTTATCACAAGAGGACCCAATTGCCACGACAATCTCGAGGACTGAAATAATGCCAAATAAGAGAGAACGCAAGGAAGAAGCATCGGAAGCACCAATGAGCTTTCAACACTTGGGATAGAAAATCGAAAGACTGAATGGTGGCGGAATTCAGATCAGCAACCCTACAATCATCCAAAATTTACTCGCTGAAAACGACATGTTGGATTTCAATTTAAAATCAACGCCATACGTGGCAAGCGCTGACTTTTCAGCACGGAGAGAAGATGAAGAAAAAGCAGATATCAAGTATTTTCAAAAATCTGTTGGCAGGTTACGCTTTATTGCTGACAAAACTTATCCATCAATTTCATGGATTGTGGGGGTTCTAGGCAGGCATTTGCACGACCCAGCGCCACGACACGTCACGGCTCTGAAATCGATTTATCGATATCTGAATACTTGACGCAATCATGGACCAAGATATGGCAAAAAGGGCCTATAGAATTGACGTGCTATACGGACTCAGACTATGCTGCAGATCGGGACACAAGAAGATCCATAACTGGACTTTTGGTCCTAGCTTCAAAACAGCCAATCGTATGGGCCTCAGCACGGCAAGAAACTGTAAAGCACTCATCAACAGAGGCAAAATACATTGCTGCCGATACCGGTGCAAAAACCCTAACCTGTCTGGCATCTCTGGTGGAAGAAATGAGGATACCAGTGGTCAAAAGAGCGGCAACGCTCCGAATAGATGACAAACCGGCAACATTTTATCACGAAGGAAAACTTTTAGTGGACACAAGGCAGGATCTACTACTGCTAACAGACAACAAAGGTGCTTTTGATATCGCTCACACAAGCGGACCCTCAAAACGAACCAAGCATCTGGATGTGCGGCACCACTACCTGCAACAGCAAGTGCACACAAAAGTGCTAATATTAAATCAAGTACCGACAGCAGAGCAATGGGCTGACCTTTTTACCAAAGGAGTAGGCCGAATCATATTTAGCAAAGTATGAATAATATCGGATATTTAACTCAGTGAACACAAGATGTTTACCCATAGCAAACACGGGGTGTGTCATCATGTCACAATGAAGTCAAGAGCTTGTTTGCAATGCACAACATCATGTCACTGTCATCACGTCACAATGATATCTTTATGATTCATACTATGATATACTAGTAGTATCGGTACACTTTACAATAAGTACCGTTACGTTTACATCATTCAACTCGGTATCAACAATAGATATAAGGCCTCGATAGTCGGCCTCTCATCTAATGTAAAGAACTATCTGTTTACCTGTTCAATAGCGCCGGAATTATGTGAAATGGCGCCCCTTAAGGGCACTATAAGCGCCCTTTTCCGAGCGCCATGAGTAAAAAAATGAAAAGTATAAATATTGTAGCTTTAAGCAGCCCAAATGAGCTTCCTTTTTGAAAACTTTGATTATCTCAATACGGCTGAGCTTCTAGATAGCCTTTGCCTTTTTCTAAAGGTTTCTGGCATTTTTTACTATTTCATATCCACTCTTTAGCAGAGAAGGTGCAGAAAGGCTCTTGTTACAAGGGCCAAATACTGTACTCATCCTAATTATGGCGTTTGCCATGACAAACGCATTAATGCATAAAAAGTGTGCTTTCTGAGTACGACCGGCGCCATATCCTACTAATTATGGCGTCTGTGGCGAACGCCGAAATTAACAAGGCCTGCCAGGCCACCAGTGGTGTAAAGTCAATCGTCAATCTAAAAAGAGCCTCTAGCACTTCCTAGCTTATCGATTCGTAAAGTGCCACTAGCACTTGAAAGATTGTCGATTGACCTACTACTGGTGCAAAGAAAAGGAAATTTCGACGTACCCCACCCCCGGGGGTATCATGGCCCGGCGCTTACGCCCTGTTCCTACGCCCGGCGCCTACGCCACGCACCAACGCCCCGCGCCTACTTCGGAACGGCCCACGCCGTAGTGAACGAACATCGGCATCAACGGGGCCCGTCTTCGGCGCATCGATATTTCTCGTGCATGAGGGCGGAGAGTGCAGCGGTGGATGAACGGTGGATCGTTTCCATATGTGGTTTGCAGTGAGGCGGGGTAAATTCTGCGCGTGCATCGTTTTCAGTGTGAGGCAGGGAGGTGGAAGAGGCTGCGGAAGCGACCGCGTGAGTC
This sequence comes from Devaleraea mollis, assembly GCA_032361265.1. Classification (NCBI taxonomy): domain Eukaryota; phylum Rhodophyta; class Florideophyceae; order Palmariales; family Palmariaceae; genus Devaleraea; species Devaleraea mollis. The sequence continues at coordinate 4,696 of JAULCF010383321.1, read as the reverse complement.
GGCGGGTGAGGCGGGTTTTATACAGGTCGGAGTTCCTGCTGAGGCAAGTCTTGCTAGCAAAGCAGCTGCCGCTGATTTTGAGCTTGAGTGATTGTGGAAGGCTTTTGTTGGCATTTGGTAGAATTCGCCGCTTAGGGCTGGACGACTGAAAGGGAATGATTTGATTGGAGCGAAGGAGAGTTTGATGCACTTGCCGTCGTCGCTAGCTTGCTTTAAAAAGTAGCGCACGTAGTGTCGAGAATGATTTCATCTTTCAGACTGCCATTAGATAATGTCTTCGAGAACTTGACGACTTCTGTCGCCGAATGGTAAACTTGGTGCGTTTCTTCCGCCACTGCTGTGTAAAGCGTGTATTTAGAGCGTGAACATCTTCCTCTTTCTTCCTGTGATTGTGATAAGAGGTTCACTCCACTGTTGTCAAGTTAGATATCCTGAGTGAACTCTTGCACCTATCCTTCAAGGATATAGAAGGATTTCAGAGGTGTTCTCTCGCTATTGCCGCGAAGAGCGCGGGGGTCGGCGAATTGCGCTTGAAGTGAAATGCACTTGAAGTGTACTTCGCAGACCCCCGCTCTCTTGGCGGCGATAGCGAGAGAACTTCTCTGGCACAATGACGGAGAGGCCCGAGACGAGCCTGCGCGAGACCTGCATGCGCGAGACGCGCCTGCAATACGAGCTTGACAGAGACGCGCCTGTGAGAAAATCTCATGTGCAAGACAACCCAGAGACAATCATAGTCTTGCCGAGGCAAGTTGCGTAGCTCTTGCTCTACCTTTTGGTATTCTTTGGCTCGTCATCTAGATTGATCTCGCGTATGCAAGGTCTAGATCAAAATCTAGCGTATAGAATGCTCTTCCCTTTCAATCAATGTCGATGATAGGAAGGCGTTCTGAGGGAAAATTCTTCGACTTATCGCGATCTCCATTTAAAATAATTGGTATGTTTTTACAAATAGACCTCGAGGTCGCGCAGAATATCTCGAGAAATCAAGAATATCGTCGATCCAATTCATACTTGGAAGTGGCTCACTTTCGAAAGACAGATCACTGACCTCGTATTGGATAAACAAACTATCGGATACGGAGACTTAAAATAATAGTGGATCTCTTGTATCCTGAAGCCCATATTAACGTACTGTGCAATTAAATTCGACCGTCTGTTGGGCACCGAACAGAAAGGGGCAGGCGACCTACAAAGGGAGAAGAGAATTTTAGTAGAGATAGAGCTATAGCGAATGATATGCGCACTCAGGAGGTAGAACTGGTGTCAGTGTAGCTGTTCGTTACTCATCTCCTCCTGAGGCCCAAGGACAGTACGTGATGTACATTCCTGAGATTTATTGTGTGGCGGTCGAATGCGCGCTCAGAGCACCATCTATGAGTAAGCTATGAGATCGCCTAAATCTCGGTTGTTTTGCGCGATGACGCTGGATGACGGGAAACGTGCGTGAGCCGATGTTTCCGCTGACGTCACTGTAAGCAAAACGGCTGGGCGTGCTATCACGCTACCTGTACATCAGTATACTCGAGTACGAGTGTACTCGGTCAGATTAGCCTGTAGTAGCCTGTAGTAGGTAATACGCTACGAGCGCGGAGGTGCACTTCTTAAATCTTGATTTTCACTGGTCAGGTGGTGATGTTATGAAACGCCTTTTAATGTTATGGATTGTTTTTGAGAGATCACAGTATTGAAATGGTTCATTAAGTTTCTGAGACCATTTGATATTGGAAGGTTTTATTTCCGACATTTTCCATGAAACAAGGGATGCGAAGAAATACAACAGTCTAGTTTTCCATCGCAACTGGGTATTTATATATAAATGGCGCGAGATCGTACAAATTATAATCATCAGCACGACGTCTTGTCCCCAAATACCGTAGATAGGGAAGTTTTCGCCGAAATAAGAACGATGCGAAGGCAGAGTCAGTGTTAAACTATTTTTGGGGCCTTCAGCGGCAAAGAAAATCTCAAGAGACACGCTACATCTGAGCTATAGCTCTATAGCTGTATACAGCGAGCTTTTAAGCGCAAACCGAGCTGTGGATCATGTGCCTGAATTACATTTAGGCATAAATTTTATAACCTGAGCTAGCCGGAGTATCGTTTCGTACGAGTACGTACTCGAAGAGCCGCTAGTTTTTATCTAGTCCTTTCGCATGTCGCTTATTGTTTCGGACTTGAACGTAAAATCATCTTAATTTAAATCGATTCCGTCCAGTTAGTTGCATTACGTATAGGTAAAAACTATAGTTTTTCTGTTAAAGCAGAAGTTCAATATAATTGATTGATTGTTTAACCAATTTTATTTAATTTCTGATATGCTATAATATAGCATAATATGCTAATATTATTATGATGAGCAATTGCAATAAGCGATCACAAGTGACAAGTGCTAGTGAAAAAGAAAGCGACTGATCGGTATAGATCGCTTGAACGTAAACTTAACAAACGTTCAAGTTATCCTTCTCATGCTCAATATATCCCGCAATCCGAAGGCAACCTCGCAGGAAATTCCCTCGAGCGAGCTTGAGCACAATTTCCTCACAATAAAGTCGCACAATCGCCAAGGACAATCAGAAGCGCGCAGTCAGCTTATGAAATAAAACTTACTCCAACACCGAAATTACTCAAACGAAGATTTAGAAAAACATAATACGTGCTCCTAGCCTTCGTCCTCCTTGTTGACACCTTTATATTGGTTATAACTGACGACTTCGAAGAGTCTTCTGCTGCAGCAGAAGCCGAGGGAAAGCACGCCGCCGCTGAGCCTTCCGCTTCCGCAGCCACAGAGGATGGGCTCCCGCGGCGAAGGCCAAGACTGCATAGGCCAATACAGTCGACAACTCAGCGCCAGATGCCGAGTCTTAAGCACGCGACCAGACAGCAACCCGTAGGTAGATAAATCGTGCAGGCGATAATTAACTCACCCAAACAGATCGTCAGTAAACGCAACTATCTCTTCTCATTCGAGCTGTAGGCCGCGTGCCCCAGCGTCAAAACAAACTTTTTCTATAAACATCCCTTTCCCATCGCGATCACAAAGTCTCCTATCAAAATCTTGCGTCTCCTCTCTCCGAATTCCAGGCTGTTTGGCCCCCTCATCACTAGCATAAACGACTCGAACGCTTCCAACAACCTTGCTCCCCACCTTTCGCTCCTCCACCACGGCGCGCCGCCAGCTTTTTACTCACCTCGACATTCGGTCTTGCGAGCGCGACGCTCGCGCGCGCCCTGGACGCATTCCGAGCGCGGATGCACCCATTCTTCTCCTTCTGCCATAATTAGCGCGCGGTGGGGATGAGGACAAACGTGAGCGTGTACGCGGCATGAGAAGGGAGGGGAGGACACTGGAGAGGATATGCCGCAAGCTTGCTTGTGGGGGGGTATGGCAGAATAGCCGCGCATGCCATCCCGCTCATGAGATCCATTTTTAAATTTGAAGTGATTACATGAAAATATGTATCGAGTATCCAGAAACATAGAAAGAAAACTTCACATACTGTACTCTAGTGACGAGATTATGATAACACCGTCCAACCAATCAAAACAAAGGTTAAAGAAGTGACCCCGGGGCCCGATACGCTACTACTCATACTACTCAACGAGTACAGAGTATATAACTCAAATGATCATACTGTACTGCAGCAGCACTCAGAAAAATGTGACATTTCATTGGAAAATTTCAACGTTTCATGAATCCCACTACTCGAAGTATGCGCATAGGCATACTTCGCCTCGTGGCGCCTCGTCGCGAATTTCATTCAAGGATGGCGTTTTATTCCTCTAATTACATGGCAAAGTACCCTATGCGCATACTTCGAGTAGTGGGTCGATTATACTCGCTGTAGTAGGTCCCAAATACGACACGTGGCATGACACGTGGCAGCATGAGCATACTCGGGTATATCCGAGTATACTTGTCTGGAAAACGCTGAGTAGTAGTTTCTCATTACTCGTTGCAAACTCTGACACGAGTATACTCAATACCCAGTACTCGGTCGGAAATTGGACCTATTACCAAACCATGGCTGCAGCCCTGATCTCTTTTTCACAAAGAAAATACTTCCGAAGGTGGGTAGACTGCTCGAGCAGCCTACCCACTTCATCGGAAGTATCCATTTTGTGGTAAGAATTGATCAAAATTTTCATGCTATGTATAAACAAAAAGTATACTTTGAGTACGAAAGTTCTCTAAATTTAGTAGAGCGGCGGCGGCGAGCAGGAATAGAGGTGACGGTGGCAATAATCATTCTTGTCACCGCCACCTCTCGTCATGCCCGCCCCCGTCATGATGACGGCGACGGAGGAACGGGCTGCTATGCGCCATAGAGGCCTACGCCGGTGTACTAATGTGCCAGCTTCCCGCTGGGAGGGGAGCCTTGCCATTTGTGCCTTGAATGAATTGAATGCATCAATAACAGGCGCGAATGGCCCTGTTTAAACTTCAGAAAGACTTTGTTGTTCTAAGGTTGATGTCAGTGCTCCATCATACTACACTGTTCAGTACAGGTTTTCACAGTTTTTGCCAACTGACAAGTATTCTGTGGTATGGGTTGGTCTATTTCTCATACAGTATGTCTTACTTTATGAAACCTTCGTACTGTCATCTACAAACCCTCCACGGCACTCTCATTTCGCAGAAAATAACGCAGAACTGCGTGAATTTCTGCGTTCGCAGAAAAAAATGCTGTTCTGC